>VMBQ01001367.1:88290-159333 GCA_007657795.1 Dreissena rostriformis
AAGTGATTTATTTTTCTTTAATTACGGATTATTAATGACAGCAACATACATCTCTTGAAAAAAACATCAGCGATAAAGGCGCGAACGAATTCGCTAAATGGGCGGCGATGTTCCAAGTGTGAATTAAAAGCGTTTATGGGTTTGCCCGTGACACCACATGTCTGCTCATGTGTAGATACCGAAATTAAGATAAGATATCACGCGTCACCTTTAAATAACATGTTAAATGACAATCAAGACCTTATTCATGCCAGGGACCTACACAAATAGGTCCATGTCCATGCTGTGTTTTATTACTCTTAAACGAATGCAGATGAACCTTATTTCTACTAATTACGTAATTTATATTTAAAAAAAAACACGAACTATTATGTGGTTGTCAGATCGATAACAGAAACTCTTAAATCCTTAAATATATTTGATAAACCCGTTTCGCTTCCTAGTTTTGCGTAGGGACCTATACACACATATATAGGTCCATGTTTATTTCTTCAGTACCGTTTTGGAGGCGCGCGAGAGTATTCAGGGGCGGGTAATCCGGGAAGGTATCGATTTCTGGGATTGTCTATATTCAAAAGAGTTTGGGGAATACCTCGATTTATTTTATACCTAATGATAAAATATAACATTTCTGCAGTGCAAATAACAGCAGTGAAAATAAACAAATTGTTATTTTCACCGGTGAAAATAACACATTTTTGCTGGAATAATGACGTCATTTCGTCAACAAAATGACGTCATTTCGTCAACAAAACGACGTCATTTAAATGTATTGAGGCACGCAACGGGGAAAAGGGTAACTTTTCAGGAAAAGGGAAACAGGTGTTAATTATTTTCTTGAGAAAGGGGCATAAAAGAAACAGAAAATGTGTTCATGTCAGTGTAAGATAGTTTGTTTTTTCACTCGTGATAATAGAAAAACTTACACTGACATGAACACATATCCTCTATTTTTTTTTCTTGCCGACGTTATTTTCTTCACAAACATTGTCATATTCATTTCTAGACGAACATAACGTCTACTTCATATATGGGGAATATCATATATAGTAGTTATAATATTAAAATGGCCTGAAAGCTATATTGTCCTGCATGTGGTCTTCAGTACATGTGTCGTGTTCTGAGAAAACTGGGCAAATTGCTTGTGCGTAAATTGTCATCCCAGATTAGCCTGTGGCACAGGCTAATCAGGGACGACAATTTCCGCTTTTATGGAATTTTTCGTTTAAATGATGTCTCTTCTTAGCGAAAATCCAGTTAAAGCGGAAAGTGTCGTCCCGGATTAGCCTGTGCGGACTGCACAGGCTAATCTGGGATGACACTTTACGCACAAGCATTTTGCCCAGTTTGTTTCAGAACACGCCACATATTCCAAACAGACCTAAATCCAGAATGTACTAGATTTTTGAAGAACACGTTATTCTGAAGGTACAAAGAAAGCTTCGTGCTTCTAGCAATAAAACACAATGTTTATATACACATATTGTTTCTAGTAATACCAGTCTTGATGGTAAAGAACCGACATTATATTGACGATGTCGAGTAAACCTGTGTAGTATTTCGTTTAGTTATAAACCATTCGGTGAAATACTGACAATCAGTAATGTCATGTGTCTGACAGTCTTTCCGTTTCAGTTCGATAGCAGAGATACATGGCAAAGTTGTGATCTTCAACAAGCATCCTTTACATACATATTTTTTAGCCATATCAATATCCGAAGAATAATGAATGATATCGAGAATGTCATTAATAAATCTATCTATTCAAATCAAATGGTTATCGAGTCACGCACCCTTGCAATTACCGGGGATTGGCGAAGTGAGAGGCGGTCACATTAAACACATTTCAATACATAAATACAATCTAGCGACATACTTAGTAACGAGAATTATCAATGATGAAGCATTGGTCAGGTACAAAAGAACTTTCACACACATTATATCGCTTCGACGTCATAGTTACTTACCTTGGCAAGCAGAGAACACGACAGGTCAGCATGAGTAAGCCACAAGGACGGTGTCGTTCCCACAAATACCATAAAGCAAAAGAAGACACAGTTGCGTACCTTGGCAATGACAGACGATGAGGGCGCTGTAAGAACCAGCCACATGCCTCCTTGCGCCGACGTCCAGCCGCGAGAGTGTGACATTTCCTGCAAATGTGCAACGTTGTTCTTCCGAGATTCGTCATCTTCTTCGAGAATCTGAAGGTGAACACCATCCGACTTGATCGTTACTTACAGGTATAGACGGATGCAATATTTGCCACAAAATGTTTCAAATCCTTCCAGCTATTGTATAGAAGTACATGTACGTATCATTCATTCAAATCAAAACATCACCACGTGAGTTTTTGCAAACATCACAAACAAAACTCCTGCGCCCTTGTAAATAGAACAGTTAAGCCTGTACACAGGTAATATGCACTAGCGATGATTTGTTTACAGTGAAAGTTAATTAAAATATTATTGACATAGCATGTGTAACGAGTTGTTACTCATTAAACATAGGATAAATAAAACTTGTGCATGCACCATTGCAAATCAAAAAGAAAAATTTTATATGCACGTTTGAATGTTGTATATTGAAAAGTATCGAAGTACTTCTTAGAACAATATTGCGTATATGGACCGTCAGACAGACAGATATCCAAGGTGATTCCAGTAAACCCTCCCTGCGTACTTTAAAGCGGTTATATAATTAAGAGCTATCCACAACGTATATGGTCTACTTAATAACGTAAGCGTAGAAATGATATTTTGATATCACCAATGAGAATAATTAGATAGTTACATTTATATATCAAGGTAAACCCAGTGATTTTATTGTGTTAGTATATTTCGATATGCACACATACCCATAACTGGAATTTCAAGACACTGCAACAATTTACATTTTGAGAGTACAGAAATAAAACATTGTAACATGCGTTAAAACGTTTTCTTCGTGTATTTTGAAATTAAACATATTGCAAGCGACTAGTATATGTTGCTTTGAATATTCAACCAATACATTATATATATATCAATAATAATTTTCTACGATGGTTTACTTGCTTAAACATATACTGAGATTATCTTTAAATGTTGAAAATCGGTATGTGAAAAAAACGTTTGAATATTAATGAATAGAGAAAATGTAATTAAAAAAAGTAATATTTTTTTTATTAAATACAGTAAAAACTTAATTGATATGTGTATATATAGGACATTTTTTAAAGGAACTATAACTTATTTACGTCAAACAAACGTAGTGTTAATGGAAATGTTTCGGATTTGATCAGAACAAAAGCAATAATCAACGTCTTTAACAAAATGTGAATATGTAATTATGATTTAAAAAATATTTTTTATTTTTATAACATAGGCATGGAAACTTAAGCTACGTAATTTATGAAAGAAATAGTACCTTGAGCATGGACTCGTCGTCAAAAAATCCTGTGTATTTCGTGAAGCAACATTTGGCAAGGCACGAATCAGCTATTCCCCAGAACTGAAGTTCGGCCTTGAAGGAAGAAGGACAAAGGTCAGCGGGTATGTGCAACTGCCCACCCTGATGATAATATAAGATGCACTGAAATGCGGTCGGGTGTCGTTCCACAAAGATTTCGCTTGACGTACGCTTAAGTTGATGATGAAAATGTTCTGGAACCGACCTGACCAATCGTAACCATGTAGTTTCGGACATCTCAAACCGCTGACCGCTGATATTCACTCGTTGCAGCGTTACGGTGTCGTCCTCCATTATTCCCGTGCGTAGGTTTATGATCCCGATTTAACAATATATTTAACATTTAAAATGATAGCTCGTTAAGAGTCCAATTTCAATATAATTATGTTCAGCTTCAGCTGAAAATTGAAAGCTTTATTTGATTCTAGTTTTTTTTTTATTCAATACGATCCTTATTCCACTTCATGTTGTTTTTGAAAGAACGTTTTAGTAGCGTGTAATTCCAATGTGCGGCACAAATATATGTATTCGCAGGCGCATGCGTGGGACTGGTGTGCGACAGCATGCTGACTGTTATTTCATATCGGATATTGGACCAGCAATAATAGCGTTAGTTTCCGCCAATTATCAGGTATCGTGACGATGGAAAGTATCAGCATGATGACACTTTGAACAGATAGCACAAAAGAAAGTGATGAAACATATGTAATTGCTTCTTATAGAACCATGTGCCTAGCAACTTAAGTGTTTTTCCTTCATTCCGACATTATTTTTCTACGCATCTTCACACATACTTTTATTAAAATGACTGCCTCCTGTTTTGATGTCTCAGCACTTAGTTGTATCCTGGTTATAACAATTAATAATCTGTCCTAGTTGTTTTACACGTTTTGATTTTTTATTGGACTGAATTTGATATTATATGTGTTTTTAATTTAAGTGAATGTTAGATGAGCATTTGCTTATCTCGTATTGGAGACCAAAAACGCAGTGGAAGGAAATGTTACATTTTAACAAAAATGAAACATGAACTTGAATCTCCTGCGATTCTGCCCTTTCATTTCATCATTACAGACTTTCACTAACAAAATGTACTCCACGAACGAGGATGACTCTAGTGAAAGAATAAATACATACATACAGTGCAAAATATTCATATTGGGATAGTACGAAAAATAGTTTGGGCGGACAATACACCTGATGAAACCTTGCCATAGTAGTGAAGATTAATGCCTTCAAAGTTATGTTACAGTCATGTAATACAGCGGTGTGTGAACAACAAGGTGTTCATATAGAGAAATCACGCACTGATACAGCTTTTCGTCTTTGTTTTACCTATTAAACTGTCCTCGTCGTGATATGCTGTCTGTCTGTCCATTTGAGTCTCGCTCTGTAAAAAGGGTTAATGCATGTGCGTTAAGTGTCGTCCCTGATTAGTCTTTGCAGTCCTGACTGGCTTATCATGGACGAAACTTTACGCAAAAACTGCATTTTCGTCAATAACATTATTCCTTTAAACGAAAATACAATAAAAGCGGACATAACCGTCCCTGATTAGCATGTGCGGACTGCACAGGCTCATCTGGAAGGACAATTTACGCACATGCATTAAACCCCCTTTTCACAGAGCGAGGCTCATTTGGATTATTCGTCGCATTATAGTATTATCGTAATATGACAGCGGTGATATAACCTACCAACACTTGTCTTGACTACTTGCCCTACATGAATCCGATGACTGAACAGCCTAATCTTGGACGACACCTAAAGCACATGCATTAAGTCCAGTTTTCCTGGAACGCGGTTAAATTATGTATGTCGTACGCAGTTGCTTGTAATTTAAATCTAAGCCAGTCAAGCGATGCGTTTTCATTATCGAGAATACAACGATATGTATATCTCGATTTATCGATTCCGGTTGTAGAACTTTACAAGATACTGTATGCATTGATACGTTCAAGGGCATGCACACCTTAGCTATAGATATATTTTGAATAGATACAATAATTCGCTATAGAGTATGTTGAAGGTTCTATTCTCCGTTAACAAAGGACGAAATGCTTCTAGATTGCATTTTACGTTTAAGGGCGATGATATTGTTCTTTAGGGCGGTTACATTGTTTTCTGTATGCTAGTATAACCATGAATAAAATAAAGGAACTCTACTAAATAAGTGCTTTCTGAATTCAATAGGTAGGTCCTGTTGTATGTACTTTTATAGATATTGTATAATTTAAAACTTACGTAACTTAGAACATTTAATAAAACGTCGCTTCATTGTATAACGTTATGTTTATTGCACACTGTTCACTCACTTAACGTTACATACAATTAAATCCGTACTGTTACTTTGTTAATTATGTTGGTGTTTTATCTCTTACCATTCCAACGTATGTGCCCAATTAAAACTTATTGAGATGCTGATCCCAGGATGTAGATACCCCCACTGCAGCGATATTTCTCAATACTGACAACCGGACGTTACAAAATGATACGCTCGCTCATACACAGGTTTTGTTAATGGCATTTGTCATCAAACAGACTCAAACATTGTGCATTTGAAGAACGGAATAACGGATAAATAATGGTCTCTGAAATGTCCGTGTATTTGGGTCGATGGTGACAATAAGCCATTATCTAGTGCCGTCGATGTGTAAATTATATGACAAATACCATTAGAAGCCCCTGTATGTGAATGGTACCGTTTAAATCTTTGCAAGGCACCGTGATGTACAGTTAAGCATTTTGATAGATTCGTTAGTAACTTATGTTAGTCAATGCTTCCAATATGTCACGGATCGAACATGTTATATGCCTGAACAATTCGACCGAATATGTCACAGGTGTGATACATCTCGGTCACCTTTGACACGCGCATTTAACGAATAAGGTACATAAAAAAGCAATTAATTCGCCGGGCTAATGATTGTTAATGCACGCCAAAACGAATATGTGACATCCTAACTAATGATACAACAACGAAAATGGCAAAGAATTCTTCACATATGTTTAAAACAAACGTTTTTTGTTTAACAATCACATTCATATGAAATCTTATATTCCAACAAGTTTTGGTTCATCATCTTCATCATAATCGTCGTCGTCGTCATCATCAAATATAGTATTTTCATCTTTTACTGGAATATATCACTATATATTATAGTTAAGTTTCATTCATATACAACACACATTAAGTTTTACCATATTGCGACGTTTCCCTTTTCATCTTTTCGTATTAATATCTGAAGCTCACCCAAGCACTTTACAGTAGTAGGAGCCTTAGTGGGCTTCCCCCCCCCCCCCCCNCCCCCCGCGTCGGTATTCAACACCTCATTGCGTTACGCACTATGGCTTTGAACACCAATGAACGTTACCTGATGAATGCACTTGGGTGTCAACCTGACGTTTGTAGTACACACCATTGCAATCATAACATTAAGGTCGGTTGCCAAAGTGCATCATGTTGATCCCCCCCCACCTTTTCTTCCTCGCCACCATCCCTGTCCTCTTAGTCCGCATCAGTATAAGAAAATTATCATTTTCATCAGCGCCACCATCGTCGTTGTTATGATGATTTTATCACCGTCATTGTTATCGTTATGCAATCAGAATTGTCCTACTCATAATATACCACATATACCTTTTAACAGTAAATACCTTAATACAATCTCTCAAAGTAATAACACGGTAACCAAAATTGTTCGTGATATTAGCACGTATGTGCACGCCTGTTTAATTCGTGAAGAAATCTGAACGTGAATAAATGATTCTGATGATGATATTTCTAAGTGCCCCAGTGATGCTGATGATTATCAGTTCGATATACCATCATATTAAATATAAATAGATTGATTAAATATGTTGCATTTCAGACCGAGCCGTGTTATTGATCTCGTGATATAAAGCGTACAATAATGTGGTAAGCTTCTTTTGATGCAGTCCAGTGGCATAAAACATTGGCATAAATAATCGATGTGAAGTCTAAATGAACTGAGTAAATAAGAAACACCTCTCGGATATCTATATAATGTATTAACTAATTAATCTAGATAAGCGCCCAAGAATAGCGGATACTTCTTGTGGTGCGTGCAGTGGCATAAAACATTGCAATAAGTGTTCATGTATAATTCTAAATTAACTAATTAATCTGGATAGTATGTCTATGTAAATAAAGTAGTGATGACTGTTGGTGTCCATTACAAATATGCCGCTTTACGTCTGTTGGAATGAACAGAAATCCAAATCTGATCTCTTAGAATTTATTCCGATGCATTGGTACCAAGAGCAGGTCAACAGCTATGTGTTTTATTTTTAAATAGGATAAATACGAGAATTTTATATTATACAAAACAAGCTTCCGTTCATACGGAGATAAGGTCTTGAAATGTTTAATCATAAGAAGTTTGTAACATACTAAATGTTATTAGACTAGCAATAACGATCGCCACACACATGTCAGTGTATACAAAACATTTTGGATTACGATAGACAATTTGTCTGACGTATTTCTATGTTAAAAAGAGTATCTTTCAGAGACGCAGGCCATTTTTAAATACAATAATAATGGCTATTGTGCATTCATGTTGTGAGTGTAAAACATCTAACGAAAGCAATTCAACGGGTTACAATTTAAATTGCCTGACACGACACTTGCACAAAGAGTTATACAAGGCAGGTATTAAAACATGTGTTGCATTTTATGTATAATGCCAGGTAAAATGGGTGCAAGATTATCCCAACCATTCTGATATACTCTATTGATATTTGTTTAAACCTAAACTTAGATAATGCACATTTTTGAATTCCAAATTATGTGGTTATTTGATCGAGACCATTTGACAAAAATGAATTCTCTTTGGCTGGCAATTTCAGTTTTGAGCCACTGAATGTTTGATGAGTTGTACATTGATTTCATATATTTCAATCGAACGATAGAATACTTTAGTTATTTACACTAAACTTGATCAACGCAAAGGATTTAAGCAGCTGAATTAATAATGTGCCAATAGTTTACTTAAGAGAAAGTGCTATTATACCTTTCCCGTTTAAACATTAACATGTGTTACATGACTGAAATCGAGATTAGATAATCGACGTTCTAGGGATCAATCGCTAGAGGGTGTTTTTAATGCACATGTGCGATGTCAATTAGTGATGTGTGTCATTGAGCTTGCCTTGTTGGTCAGGATTGCATTGGGTCAAAATAAAGAAAGGAATAAAATTTGGTCCGGTGGAAACAAATTCTTTCGATTTTCGTGCGTGAACAAGCGGGAAAGTGCGTCTATTGATATCCCTGTTTATCCAACCTCTTTCCGAGAAATGTATATTACACAGCTATAAAGGACAAATAAGCAAGCATGTGACCTATAGAAGAAAACATGACGTACCATATGTTTCAATTGTTTTGAAGTAATCTTTTTATTATTCTCACTCGTTGCTTTTGTTGTATTTTTGCATATATTTCGCACAACCCAATTTGATATATTATGGTACTCCCGTCTACGGTATTCAAGCATCGAGTCAATTATAAAAGAAATAACTTTTTTAGCTCACATGCAGGATATCAGACAGGTTATCAAAGAAGTATTTGAGAAGTTTTATATTTGATAGTTTTAAAACAGCATGTGAAGTGTTCGTTGTTAACAGAGCATACTTCTGATTTGAGGTGTTTTTAATAAAAAGAATCAGTTGTACCACTGAGTGCGAATATGGCATTAATAGTACATGTTCATTTTATGACTATGAACTTAAACGATCCCATTTCAAAAAGTTCCACCTTTGAACAATATCAGGGTGTATTTCTTCAAAACATTAATAATTTACTGTTCATAACACTTTAAAACTCAGTTGACAATTGAAGTCGCTTCATTTGCTTCAATCAGATTGTATAAATTACCAATGCTCCGCTGCATTTAAATAAGAAATAAGTTTAATCATTAGAGCAGATCTCTTAAAAGGAAGCTTTATTGCACATGTATTCTCATTAACGTATTTTCTAAATTATCTTCAAAGAATATTCTTTCATTATGTGTTTGGTGTTCGCCTATGGGATGCGGCACATCTTTGCGAGAAACAAACCGATCCATCTTAGAATAAACAAATTGTACGCCACCGCACATTGTACTGGTTCAGAAACCATATATTGTGTCCTTATTTTGTCATTTATCAGTTACAGTAAAAAATTCAAATTTGCAGAAGTCATGGGTAGTTTTTAAGTCTAACACTGGGCCAGATGCTAATATAAAGAGTTCATTATTAACAGTATAAAAGTGTAAAAATATGTGTTGCATTAATTGTAAATGAATATGGGCAAACTATGTATTTTATTATGTGCTTTTCGCTTGCCTTTGATTATTTCGGAAAGCAGAATAAAAAATAGTTATTTTTATATCGCTTTCTCGCTCTGAAACGTTAAACCAAAATCAAATAATCTGTGATGGCCTGACCGTTTCCATGCAAAGGCCTTTTTGTTTTAATGCATCATCAGCCTTATTCATCTGTTGAGATTTTCGTAATACGTAATCAATTTTTACCTAGTCTATCGTCCTCAATGATTGGTTATCGGAAATAAACGGACAATAATCGTATTTTTTTGTATTGCTCAATAATGTTTATTCGGAAATATCCGGCAGCATACGATTATTCGTGAGGTTTGAGGTGCCATGAATTGTGTTGGCTCTTGAACTCTTGTTTCGTTTTGAAACTTAGATAATTAACCACCTACATCAAACACTTATTGCGAGACTAGAAGTAAACACAAGTAAACATAAGGCCTTTAAGACACATTCAAGTGTTGTTACGAAAAGTCGAGACGTGTGACTGATTATCTTTCCTTGACTAACGAATCTGACTTGCATGTAATCATTGCTCAGCAATGACATCAAAATGAAGGCCGACTTTGATATGGCTGTAGCACAAATGGCATGTGCTCGGTAAAGGCGTGTTTGCAGACTGAATTATAAAGGTAATCTATTAAATTGACACTGTTTAACAAACACACACAAAATTCGGAAGCAAGAGTTATCGCTAGTGAACACAGCATTTCTCTTCGATGAGATTTATCAAACTTTTGAAGTTCTTGTTGATATACATCTATGCCCATATACAATTTAAAAATCAATAAGACCAGAAACTCTCAAAGTTTGGACGCAAGAGTTATGTTTCTTGGATTGGACTTCCCGCAAATGAGACCTCTCTACCTATACAGCTTCAAGTTTAGACCTTTTATACTACTCTTGATATGCCCTAAATAAACTGCACTTCCAATGTTATCTACCAATGAAGTTGTAAGTCATACCCATTATTGTTTTTAAGATATGCCCTAGACAAATTTGTATAAAACAAATAGATAAAAGGGTAATAACATTTTAATATTAAAGCAAGAGCTAAATGAGATGTGCCTATCTACAATGAACTTTCAGGTTGATAACTTTAATAGTGTTCGAGCTTAGCCCAAGACAAAAATAATCACTTCCGACCGGCAAGCTGTACATTCTGAATCCAGTATACTCCTCTTAGAACGTTGTTGTGCGGGGTTATAATGACATTAAACAGTTTAAATGATGAGTTTAGCGATTATAAAATAATCTTTCTTTGAATGAAAAAAAAATATTTAAATAAACATTTCCTGTACAACTCATTTTTACTGTGTATTATTAAGATCCTATGCATCTGAGTGACACACAGTTATATGTCCGCACACAAGTGTGCAGTTTGAATATACCTTTACATTCATATACTTGATATATCCTATATCTGTTTTTTCTGCAAATACCATAATTAGTGTGTAACAGTGTATGGGAAATGTGATATGTACTTTTTATTCATTTATAAATTGTATCAGCATTACTTCAAAATGTCATACGTGATTAAGCAATATACTACATAAAACATTTCATGTGGTTGATAAGCGGTTTAAAACTAAAACATATCAGTAAATTATGTAGGAACGTTTCATTTCATCTTTTATTTTCACAATCGGGATATACGCCGAGCATCTTAAAAAAGAGAAGATATTTACTGCTTCCATTAGTGTAGTTTCATAAAAATTGAATGCACTCATGAAATAGAGTCAAGTGCTTGGGTTTATTAACAACTATTTTAACAATTACGTAATTTCATATAAAATCTTTAAAATAAAGACAGTCCCATTAGAGTTAATTAATATACTTTTATTATAAAATGTAACATATAAAGGGTCACATAAATAAGCTCTGGCATTTTTTTCTTAGTCTTTATCACATTAGGGGTCCAATTAACGGGAAATTGCAGCATGACACACCCACACCAATAACCCTGTTAGCACGAGATGTCATAAAGTACCCAAGGCCTCCCTCCTGCTGCTACGTGACGATATCATCAATCGTTTTTTTTACCTTCATTCAATATTTAAGTGTTTCAACGTGACAGCACTAGCATGCTATGCATCTAATATATTATAAAGTAAATATAATCATAAAAATAAATATTATAAAAATACAAAATATAATAAAAATTCAAAAAAAAAGAGATGACAATGATGGTGATGATGATGATTATGATTTTGATGAGGATGAGGATGAGGATGATGATGCTGCTGAAAAAGTTGCTGCTGCTGCTGCTGCTGCTGATGATGATGATGATGAGGATGAGGATGATGATGATGATAATGATGAGGATGATGATGATGAGGAGGAGGAGGAGGATGATTAGGATGATGATGAGGATGATCATGATTCTGCTGATGATAATGATGATGATGCTGCTGCTGCTGATGATGATGGTGATGATGATACTGCTGCTGCTGATGATGATTATGATGATAATTATGGTGGTGGTGGTGGTGATAATGATGATGACGATGAGGATGAGGATGAGGATGAGGATGCTGCTGTTGCTGCTGCTGCTGCTGCTGCTGCTGCTGCTGCTGATGCTNGCTTCTTTTAATTACAATTTTATTTTAACAGTTTAATTGGATAAATTCGATGCTTTATAATAATTGATATGTCGCGCCGACTATTCATACCGCCATTTAGCATTCAGTGTATGCAAATATAAAACCCAATCCAGTTCGCACAAGGACCATTTTTAATTGTTGAATAATTTTATTCGCATTCATTTCTGTGTGTGTCATGTTCTGTCATATTTTTCAGAAAACAAAATTACGTTACAAATAAACCTGGCGGGAGAGAGGATAAAATCAAACAGACGGTGTAAGACTAGCCAATATAATATGCATCACGAATAAAAAAAGAAGGACTTGGCTTGCGTATTTAACAAACACATAATTATACTGTTCAAAGCCTTACAATTCATTTGTAAAGGGAGAACGAAGTTATTTAAACTGTGTTACACACTCTTGTAGACTCTGGGAGTCGGTCAGAATAAGTTGTTGCTTTCCTTCTTTATCTATTATAACTTTGACTCTTATAATGTAAAACTAAAGTGTAAAAAATATATATAATCTAAAATAACCAGATTTTGGGGTTACCTACGCAAAAGTGATTTGTAATTAAATATTAAATTAATTTCCGGATATAACGAAAAATTGGCAGTCTTGTAAATTAAGTTTTTGTTGTTTTTATCAAGACTTACATAACGATGATCACCATTTTAAATGCTAATTTGGAGTTATACCGAAAATATAGCTTAAAAAGGACCAACACAGGGATACAATAAATACCAATTGCAACTATCTGTCAGCCATTCGTAATTATTACATAATGACCTTGACATTGACCTCGGACAATGGCATCACATGCAAAATGTCCTCTCAAAAGGATGAACCTGTAATGTGTTATTATGAAGCAGAGCTTTCATATTGGATGTTACAGTCTGTAAAAACTGCCTATATTTTAAACATTGACATTTGCCATGACCTTGACCTTTGAGCGATCGATACATTGACCTTTAATTATGACTATGGCCTTTAATTATGACTTTGACCTTTAAGTTATGGGCAAAGGCCTCGCACGCAACTGAGGTATACCTTATGATGATAGTTTGCTGCAACTTACGTACTATTGTCTAATGTAGAATGTTAAACAGAAGTAACAGTTAGTACACGCTGTATTATACACAAATTTGACCGTTATCTGGACTTATCATCCAACACAATATGTCCGGACAGAACCCATACCTATGCTTTGCTACAGGATGCCTTAGTAAAGGGGCTAGAAAGGTGGCTGATCATTTAACAAAACATACTTAAAAAACCATAATATGTGAAATAGGCCAATGCTATGGAAGGGGCGGCGGTTATTGTACAGGACCATCATTAATATTATGACTGCGACGGCCGTCCTTTTTGCCGCCATCTTGCCGACTTCCTTTTCATAGAACGATGGTGGACTTATCATCCAACACAATATGTCAGGACAGAACCCATACCTATGCTTTGCTACAGGATGACGGTTAAAACCAGTCACAATATTGCATGCACAGCCATACAGTCAAGTGGACGATACAATTATGGTTCTTATTGTACTATTAGAAATGACGATTCCGAGAATGTCATTTATAGTTCTATCTATTCAAATCATATGGTTATCGTGTCACGCACCCTTTCAATTACCGAAATTGTGCGCATTGACAGGCTGCCACATTGAAAACATTTCAATACATAAATACAATCTAGCGACATACTTAGTAACGATAATTATCAAAATATTCAAAATATCAAAAAATGAAGCATTGCGGGACAGAAACGGTCAGATACAAAAGAACTTTCACCCGCGTTATATCATATCGCTTCGACGACATAGTTATTTACCTTGACAAGCAGAGAACACGACAGGTCAGCATACATTCGCCACAAGTTGTCGTCCCCAGTATAACATTAAACACAAGACAGAGTTACTTACCTTTGCAAGCAGAGAACACGACAGGTCAGCATACATTAGCCACAAGTTGTCGTTCCCAGATAAAACATAATACAGAGTTGCGTACCTTGGCAATGACAGAGGATGAGGGCGCTGTAAGGACCAGCCACATGCCTCCTTGCGCCGACTTCCAGCCGCGAGAGCGTGACATTTCCTGCAAATTTGCAACGTCGTTTCTTCCGAGCATCGTCATCTTCTTCAAGAATCTGTGGATAACGATTATCCTTCATGATCTTTACCTACCGGTATAGGCAATTCAGACAGCATTTATTACCATTTATTCAAATCAAAACATCACCACGTGCTCGTTGTTAAATCACAAACAGAATGCATGCGCGAAAAGAATAGTTTAGCATGTTAACACGCGATAGCGATTAACGATCATTTGTTTATAGTGCAAGTTAATTAAAATATGATGACAATGTTTATGATGTCATAGAAAACTTCAGGCAGTATAGAAGAAACTGTGGGAGCGGCCATTAGGAGTGATGACACTTACAAGCTAACGTGGTATGTTCCACATCCTACATCTTTTATGATGGCAGACAACAAATAAATGCCTATATTCTTTTTCGCAAACTGTAAATAACTGTTCTAACACTTAAACACTTTCCTTTGTAATAACCATAAAACTTATTGAGAAAAAAAATATAAAGAAAACTAGTATCCATAACAAAAAAAGGATTTTGATCTAACTAAGTGAAAACTTGCAAACGTAAACAAAGAAACAAACTATTTTATAATCGGTTAAATTCTAAAAACTGACTATAGATTTTTGCCTTCTATTTTAAAGTATACCCATTTAGTCTTTATATATCGATACATTAAAAAGATCATAGTCCTTATCAAATTCCTTAAGTGTCTGATAGTTTCATCTCCTGAGTAGCACAACAAATTATAAATTTATACACCGGTGATGCAACAGCTTGAAAACATGTGTATATTTATCAAATTATTATAGTAGAACATACTTATTTGTTTGTAAATTTACTTTAAAAAACATAAATTAATGATACTATGATATTATGGTGTTCAATGTAACCAGAACCATTATATATGATGGATTGTGTTAAATCCTCTGTGTATTTCTATCCTTTACTAAAGTATATTGAGGATGACTAGATGTTTTTTCCTATATGTACATAATAGGTTAATTGTTGGAAATGAACTGCTGATGCATAATTTGTGATGCATTAAGTTACATTATCGTGCAGCTGTCTTCGCAGTATTGACAATTAAACATTGATAATACTGTTATTCTAACAATTTAACAACTCAAAACATGTGTTTACGCCATCTATATATGCTTGACAAGTTTTAAGCTGCATGAATGTTTATATGAATTAGAATATGATCACTAACGAGGTTGAAATATTCGACCATTTAAAAAATATATCACAGAATGTAATAACAGTTAACCAGCTACTGTTTAAAATATATATTAGAATCAACACAGTAGCATAATACACCTATACCCAGTGTATTGCTATTTTACAACTCAGTTCATATAGACTCAATAATAGATTTTCCAATATAAATCTATATAGGTCAATTAATAGGACTGTAGTGTTCTTGTACACTTTCTCTTTTTGACCACCATGGTTACAATCTACATAGTTTGCTGCCACGCTTTCATTATCTTCTATTATTGAAAACAAATCAGCGTCACAATTTTTATTGTAACAATTAATCTGCCCATTGTTCTTGTATATGTCTTCTTAATATGCGAGAACATTAGCCTGCTTAAATACGGTTTCGTCATTTAGTTACGTCTATATATAAATGAATATAATTGATATCTGCAACACATGAACGTTGATGAAAATTCTTATTTTATCAGGGATGTGTTGTGCCTTGCTTTAATTATATGCTTAACACATATGTTTTTGTTTGTAGTAAGCATGTGTAGATGTAGATTTTGTAAAAACAACATGTTAAGATAAATTAAACTTTCCTTATCAAGAAATATTGCGTAATGTATTAAATATGAACGTTGATAACAATTCTTATTCTATCAGGGATGTTTTGTACCTTGCTTTAATTATATGTTTAACACATATGTTTCTGTTGCAATAAGCATGTGTAGATGTAGATTTAAAAAAAAATATGTTAAGATAAATTAAGCTTTCCTTATATAAAAATTGCATAATGTATAAAATATTAAAATAATAAAACATCTGAAAAGCATGCAGAATAAACTGACCATCAAAATCTGTTGCATTCAGTTAAATATTACTCCTCTAGAAAAGATAACCATTGTCAAATCAGTATTTTTACCTTTACTTACTCATTTATTTGTATCACTACCAAAACCAAGAGTAGACAACATGAACACAATAAATCAACACTTTCATGACTTCATTTGGGCAGGACCAAGCAAAATAAAAAAAAAGTAATTGTTGAGGATTATAACGAAGGTGGGTTAAATATGGTATATATATGTTCTTTTGAAAATTACATGAAAATAACATGGCTTAAAAGAACAGTGTCAGGTGAAGGAAATTGTTATTCATTGGCTAAATCGTTCGTAGATTTAAAATATTATTCAATACTGGTCAAATGTATGCAGAGAAAATATGTTTACAATTGAAAAATAACTTCTGGCATGATGTTTAAAAAAAACTATATATTGTATATTGAAAAGCTGCCAATATTAAATTGTGATGATATTCTGGATATGCCTCTTTTCTATAATCATAATTTTAAAATTTGCAATAGCTATATCTATATAAAATGTCTATATGAAAGAGGTATTCGCTTTGTGAGAGACATTATGGTAGAAAGAAACTGTTTTATTTCCAAAGAATCTTTGGATACACAAGTTGGAACAAACGTAAACTTCATATTTTACTAAGGATTAATAAACATAATAAAGAAATACATTGACAGTTTTGAACACCTGCCAAATTTTGACAAAAATCTCAAGGACCTATATTACCAACTTACATAAAAAAAAATAGTAACCAGTCCTAAAGAAGAGAAACATATTGATAAAACATTAATTCAAAACAATGACATTCCAGCTTGTTATACTAAATGGAACTCATTTTTGTTTTAAATATTGACTAGAAAAAAAGTACATGCACTTGTATTCAATCTAACTAAGGAAACATATATCAGATGGCTCCAGTGTGGAATAGTCCACAGAATATTGGGAATCCCTAATGTTCAAAATGAATATTGTTGTAAATAATCTATGTACATTCTGTAATTTTGAAGTTGAAAATATAATGCACTTGTTCTGGTACTGTCCATACACCCAAGAAATTATTAAATTTGTTGCTGATATTATTCGTAGAAGTAGACCAAGCATACATATTCACATTACATGTCAGGATCTTGTACTTGGAATTATTAATCCAAAAATGAACGATTTAAATATTGTATGCCTAGAGCTTAAACGGTATATCTTTCATTGTCAAAGAAAAAAACAGAATCCCTTCAAAGTACGGACTTGAAAACAGTAAACATATGGTCCCTTGTTAAAATATTTAATGACATCTCATATATTGACATTACTAATCAAAGCACATAATATAAATAATGTTCATCACATATTTAGCTTTTGTTTTTGTTGTAAACTTAGCATTATATGTTTTCGTATACAATGCAATTCGGCACTTACTTCTTAATTTTCTTATGTGCAATATTTTTATGATAAATGATATACATACTTATATTCAACATTAATTTAGTTTGTATTGTACAAACTAGTGTTTTTGTTGTTGTAAAATACTTGAACTATAACACAATTATAATTTTATATGAATGTATGTTGAATGAACGACACTTATATTTATGTACCCATCAATCCAGCGATTAACGATTTGGAGCGTCGAGAAGAAAAATATTGTAACAAGCATTAAAACGATTACTTATTGTATTTTGAAACTCAAACTATTGACAATTACTACTATATAGGGCTTTGAATATTCAAACAAAACATTATATCAATAATAATTTAATTTAAAAGTACTGCATGAGGGAGACTGACTCTAGTCAAATAATAAAGTTTCAAGACACTCTATCACTGACTGATATCAATACTTTCACTGCAGCATATTCATATTGGGATAGAAAGACAAATAGTCCGGGTGGACAATACAGCTTATGCAGCTTTGCAATAGTGGAGATTAATGCCACAAACGTCAGTTTATAGTCATTTGAATAGCGGTGTGTTAACAACAATGTGTATATACAGTAAAATTATGAACTAATAAAACCGTTCGTCTTTGTGTAACTTATAAAACTATCCTCGTCGTGCTATGGTGTATGTCTGTCTGTTTGAGCCTCGCTCTGTGAAAAGGGGGTTGAATGACTATGCGTAAAGTGTCGTCCCAAATTAGCGGACTGCACAGTCTAATCAGGGACGCCCCTTTACGCCTAAACTGGATTTTCGTCAATACCAGTATTACTTTTAACAAAAAATACAATAACAGTTGAAAGTGCCGTCCCTTATAAGCCTGTGCGGATGACATAGGCTAATCTGGGACGAAACTCTTTACGCACATGAATTAAACCCCCTTTTCATAGAGCAATGCTAATTAGGATTTTTCGTCGTCTACAGTATAATAGTAATATAACGTCGTTGAGCTGACTTATTTACTCTTGTCTTGTGTACTTGCCCTACATGAAACCGATGACTGTATAGCCAAAACTTTGATGACACTTTAAGCACATGCATTAAGTCCAGTTTTCTCGGAACGACGTTTAATTATGTATGTCGTACAAAGTTGCTTGTAAATTAAGTTTAAGGCAAGTCAAGCGATGCGTTTTCATTATCGAGAATAAAATGACATGTATTTTCTGGATTAATTAATTCAGGATGCAAAACGCTATAAAATACATTGTGCATTCTTATATTCAAGTGCTTGCAGATAATTGCTATATATATATTTTGAATGGACACACTAAATCGTCATCAAGAATTTTGAAGGTTCTATTCTCCTTTAACACAGGACGAAATAATTCTAGATTGCATTTTCCATTTGAGGGCGATGCTTTTGTACTTACGGTTTGTACGGCGGTTACAACATTTTCTGTGTGCGAGTATAATCATGAATAAAATAATGGAACTCACTTCAATAAGTGCTTTTCCGATTCAATAGGACGTTCGTGTTGCATGTACTTTTGGAGATATTGCATGATTCAAGCTAATGGTAACTTCGAACATTAAATGAGAATTTGCTAATTTGTTTCATTGTATTGTTTTATGTTTATTTCACACTGTTTACTCGCTTGAAGTTGCATACAATAAGTTCCGTTCTGTTAATCAGTTAATTTTGAGGTTCTTTTTATCTCTTAACATTCTAACTAATGTGACCAATTAAAACTTAATGAAATGCTGATCCCAGGTCTAAGATACCCCCACTGCAGCAATATTTCTCAATACTGGCATACAAACGTTACAAAATAAAACGCTCGATCAAACACTGGTTTGTCATCAAACAGACTCAAAAATTGTGCTTTTGAAGAACGGAATAACGCGACAAATAATTATCTCTTAAGTCCGTGTATTTGGGTCGATGGTGATACTAAGCAATTATCTAGTGTCGTCGCTGTGTGATGTATATGACAAAAACCATTCAGGGGCGTAGATAACCTCCAAACATTGGGGCGGCGGTCCAGTTTCTGTGCTGGAAACATAAAGGGGTTCGTTTGAGAGGGTTGTCCTCTTCCGTGGTTCCGAAATAATTTACAATTACAATTACTATGGTGCGTTTTGGGGGAACTTTCATGCTGATACAAATGTCTCACTCTCAGTTTGTCATGAAATCAGGTTGTCGGCCTTCTCCCTAGCGTGCCCCGCTGACAGCGTCACTCCCACGTCACGCGTAGTGGCGGGAAGCGTCACCAATCGCTCGACCGCCTCCTTGTGGCACTCGCTGCCGTCGTTCTTCCGGAACTTCACGGGACCCTCTTTCCAGTTGGAGAAGCCGTCACTGATGAAGCTGCCGTCCACCTTCGTGTTGCCGATCTTGCCCGTCTTCTTGGCCGCAATGCAGAGATGGCAGAACGCAAGGTCCCGGCTCTGAAAAGAATAACATTGTAATAAATTTTATTTTAAATATTAATGATAATAATAAAAAAAAACATTATTAAGCAACAATACGAGTATTATTTGTATGTTGTTTTTTTTCTAAATTTCGTTTGTATTTAGATCGACGTTAGGTTCACAAAAGGTAAGAACCATCGCAAATTAAAATGTAATACTAATATACAAACCTCATCGTAGTGGAGCCATGTGAACGAATCAAACCAACTAGATTGGAATGAACGCTGTTCTGGCTTTTTCTTCCCGAATGTACGCTTAGGAAAAGCAAAATTTCGAGGCTGATTAGGAATACTAATTTTGAACATTAAACAATTACATATATGATATTGTTTCAATTATTTCTAATCAAATAATAACTGTTATACTTAGAGAACAAAAATATGTTCAATCAAATTAATGTTTTTCACGCGTATATTTACTCAAAATTGTTTTAAGTTGCAGTTACCTTTGAATTTAAGCGATCAATTAAAATTAAAAGAAAAGTCTGTCCTTAATCAAAACACCGACAGTGCAATCACGGAAAAGAACAATAAAACAATTAACGCAATGACATGTTCCCGGGCCCCTGGTTTATGACACCTAACAAGGGATATTGACACATCACTATTGGCAATACTGGTTTTGGGGCGGCGATTTTTTGGGGATTTTACGTTTTATTTATATAACGACGACTAGCCGAAATATTGCCGCCTTTTACCTACGCCCCTGCCATTGGAAGCCCCTTTATGGGAATGGTACAGTTTTAATCTGTGTAAGGAATCATGATGTACAGTTAAGCAATTTAATGAAATTATGTGCTTCAATACTGCCTGACAGTTTTAAGGATAGTAGGACAAACGGCACCCGGACAATCGGCACCCAGTGTTTTTTTGCAATCCCGGACAAACGGCACCCAGTAAATTTGTCGACCCGGACAAATGGCACCCGATAAATTTGTCGACCCGGACAATCGGCACCCGATTAAATTGTATACCCGGACAAACGGCACCCAATATACGGTAATGAAACGTTAAATGTTTGTTTTTGTTACTAATTTTCGTTCTTCTATTTACAGTTATTTTCATTCGCAGTTTGTTATTTTCGGGAATCATCATAGGCTACGGAATGCTTTAACTATCTTTGATGNTTTACAATATGATATGACTATGAAAAGAAATCAACAAAGTATCAAAGTTAATGACCAGTTAAAATCCAATATTCAAGTAATATTTGGACGATAGATGTCGTAGTCCAACTGTAAATGATGAAGTCGAACGGTAGATGTAGTGGTGGAGTAGTATTGATTGTCACGACCTGAACTTGTGTCCAGCCGTCAATGAACAGAGCCGGAACTGAGCACCGGTCGTAGTGTTCTGCGAAGTAGCAAACTTCGAGCTGTATCAAGCCCGAAAGTAGAGTGCAGATAACCCGAGCTGTATACTAAAGACACCCAAGCTGGATCAAGCCAAGAAGTAGACTGTAGATACCCATGCAGACTATGCCCGGAAGAAGACTGCTATACTCGAGCTGTATCAAGCCCGGAAGAAGTGTTCTGTCAAACAGCGAGCAGACTATGCCCGGAAGTAGAACGTATTTGAGACGTATCACGTGCCAGGCCGTATACCGGTGCGAACGGTTCCCAATATTGCCGCCTTATAACGAGGTATCGTAGGTACTGTCAACGAGTATGACGCCCTGTAGACTTGCGGATGCTCTTGTAGCACTGGCGTAACGCTAATGGTGCGTTGACGACCTGATGTCTATCATGCCATACGAATCACCTTACAGTCATACCATATAAATATATATGGTACAATGTCCTATAAGGCTTTCACAAACTTGTTTGATTCCATAAATGCATAAGTTTCTTATTACATATTGCTACTCGCCTGAATGCATATAGTAAATGCACTGTGTGCCAAAGAGTTGCACATATAATACTCAATTCACCAACTAACATCTGAATATAAAATGTTATACTCCACCATTATGTGTAAATATTCAATTAAATCAAACTATAATGGTTTGTTAAATCAACTTACACATAAAGCGTCTACACAAGATAATGATATAGACATTTACAAAGTCATTTTTATACATGCCTAGCATACCTAGGATTATGTACAAAAGCAAACTATTACACAGGTTCATGCAAGTTTCCGCTTTGACAAATATTTTTAAAAAGAAACACGACTTCGGCGTTTACTTGTAAAAATGCAAACAACAATTTACTTTATTCCTATAAGCATAAATTGCAATATTTAAATAAAACAACAATTTATTTCAAACCTAGCAAAAACGAGTATCAAAAATGTAATGGAAAATAAAATAACTTACCCAAATGCTGTATGTTGCGGACACTTACTTCCCAGCTAGTGCTCTAGTCGCATTGCTGTAACTGTCCGTGTATGTCAAATAGTCTGCCGATTTTATACGTGTAATCGCCCAGCAGCGTTTACCGCCAAAGCGAGAAACATGCTTTCCATGAACTCGAACTGAACAACTTTTCTTCAACTGACCAATCAAAATAGACATAAATCGAGCATGTACACATCACCCGATATCGTACGACTACAAGCGTGAATTACTGAGACCCGTAAGTCTTACTTTACAGAAAAACATAACAATTTACAAAAATATAAAGATCGAAGTTTCTTAAAACTAAACGTATTTAATCGTGTTTTGGCTTAAAATGTATCTTCTACCAAACTGAATAATGTGCCTAACAAAAACTTGCTTAAAACCCCTATTATTACCACCAAACTGAAAACTCTGAAAACTTACACAACTGGACAAATGTGCAGCTCTATACAAATGAGGCCCGATAATAAACATTAAATAACAAAGAAATTGGTTCTATCGTTACACCTTCATCGTTATCGGTATGCTATCAGCATTGTCCTTATCATTATATACCAAATATACTTGATAACAATAATAACACATATAAAATGCTTCAACGTAATAACACGATAACCAGCGATATTAGCATGTATTTGTAAACCTGTTTATTGCGAATGCGTGAAGCAATCTGATTGTGAATAAATGATATTAATGATGGTAATTATAAATGCCCCAGTGAAGCTGATGAGTATCAGTTCGATTTACCATCGTATTAAATATAAATAAATTGAATATGTTCCATTTTAGACCGAGCCTTGTTTATAATCTTGTGATATAAAGCTTCCAAGAATACTAAGCTATTTTTGATGCGGTCCAGTGGCGTCATACATTGTCATAAATGATCGATGTGAAGTCTAAATTAACTGAATAATCAGGAAACACTTCTCGGATATCTATGTAATGTAGTTAGTAATGACTTCTGGTGTTTGGTACGAACATGCCAGTTTTACGCCTGTTGGATTGAACAGAAATCTAGATCTAAACTCCAAGATTGTATTTTCGATGCGTTCGTACCATGAGGCATTCATCAGCTAGGTGATATATTTGCAAACACGATTAATACAACGTAAATTTTATAGTATGCAAAACAAGCTCCTTCCATACGGAGATAACGTCAAGAAATATGTTATCATACAGTAATCTGTTATGTAATTACACTATTAATAATGATCGCCAGACAAATGTCATTGCATACCAAACAGTTTGGATTACGATATATAATTTGTCTGACGTATTTCTATGTTAAGAAGGATATCGTTCAGACACGCAGGACAAATACAAGATTGTGGTAAAAATAATCATAAATATTCCATTACAAACATATTTAATATGAAGTGGTGATAATACAATATCATATGTAATTTTAAAACGCCAAGTCCAATTTAAATGATTCCTCGACAAGAAAGTTTCTGCTTTTAAACAGAATATTTTAAAGTCCTCTTCAATTCAGCTGTATGCTCCTTTAGTTGTTTGCAGCGAGCATGTAGAGAGCATGTAAAGGGTCTGGTTATGCGGCGTTCGTTGATAATATTAAAAATACAAAGTAACGGATTTCATTAGATTTTAAAAACCATAAGTTAAATGATCCCAGGTCTAAAATTGAGGTCATAATTAATATTGCATGGGGCATTTTTTTTAGCGCTGCATACTAGTAATTTATTAATATATTTTTTATTAACATTTGGATTAGCACATTTTATAAAAATTGCTTTACTATATTATAATTATTAAATAAACAGTTTCAAAACGTTCATACAAAATCATGACATATATATGCTAAATTTAATACTTGTAATGCATCAGGACTACAGCTACAAAGTTACCATAAAGTGTATCAATGCCCAAGATAAATTATAAATAGCTATTAAGTGGTAACACATTATTGAAATAAACACATGTTCACACTCGAATACTGATGTTAGGTTGTGGTCTTTTGGGTTGTTTTTAAAAACATGTAAAGTTCCGTTTGTGAATTTTTTTTCAATAGAAACGCGTTGCATTGATTCATATAAGAACACCAGTAATCCATAGATTGAAACAAATTTCGATCCAAGATACATGATTTGAACAAACTTAGTAGAGACCAACCATGCTATGTAAACCCGTAACCCTTGCATCTTCAAAGAAAGTTATTTACTATATGAGTCTATATACATAATAAGACCCCAAATGCGTGGTTATTGTTAACCCCAGTGGCATAATTTGATCAAACTCAAACACATTCGGGGAAAACTATTTTATGTTACACACTTAATATTAATCCCCTGACCCCTGCGTTTCTGCGAAGAATTGTTTATCTTTATCGATATTTATTATACAAATTTATGTAAATCATTTGTTATAATATATTACATGAATAGGTTCGTCTGCTTCCGGTTCCGATGACGACGTAATTTTATGTTCTGGATTGCCTTCCGGGTCAGCTCGTCCTTCCTGTTATGAGCGCTTGTAAATGTGTGACTGTATTTAACCCAGTCGTCTCCGAAATACTCCTTAAACTCGTTTACAGTCAAGTTCTTTATCATTCTTGAAGTGTTCCTGCATTCAGGGCAAATAGAGTCACTAGGATCACGAGGGTGCTTGAACGTGCATCTAAAGTAGACAGAGAACATGAACACATATATATTTGTTGACATCGTTGTGATAATAGCAATTTGTTGCTGTTGAGTATATCATTATCTCCGGATTCAAATATGACTTTCAGTTATATTATTGACGATTAAAACCTGAAAATAAAAATTTACCATACATTGTTGGGCTTCAAAACATCATTATGGTCTTCAAGTCAAATAATTGTATTACAAACTTTTTGCATTTTATTTTTCACGATACCAAATTGAAAAAAGAAAACTCCACGTCAATATGACAAGGCGTCGCAACGGGGCATCACTTTTGAATATATTAAAACACTAATCAACAATTTCTACAAAGACGATACACACTTCATAACAAATATCTAGTCGGCCATAAATTTCTGATGAGTTCGAAGCACTTTCCTGAGGCGAAAATGCAGTAGATCGGCCCTTTGAAAGTTATTAAATTCTTAATTAGGCTCTTAACCTGGAAATCTCTCCAATCCTAATCTTATTAACTAGCGATGCTTCAATGATCACATTATACTGCTAGGGAAATTAGTACAAGAACCTATTCGTACATGTTATTATTCACCAGTGAACAGAGTTCGTCAATGTATAATCCCATGAAGCCGCCATTTGCCAGAAATGCTTTAAGTTCCAGTACAATGGCACAGAGAGACGGCAAACTCGGGACCAGCCACAAATAACCATTTACTTACGTATTACATACCCTTGAGCAGAGTTATGTAGGTTGGCACTCTAACATTTATGATGTATTCACATTGCCTTTTGATAGGGTTTACAGTAAAATGATAGACATATAATGCAAAAACCTTAAACAAACAGTAAACTCCACAAACTTATATATAAGGTTCCATCCTTTAAAGCTGTTGAATACGTATCCGGTCGTACACACCGCAGAAGGCTTAAGCGCATGTTCTTATTTGGACTACTTTATTACTTAAATCATAAAACAAAATATAATTGTGCATAATTTCAAACGTTCCATTGCTACGGAACAATGCTACATTTTTATGTAACTCAAGTGGTAGGAATTAAGCAGCGTTTTGTCCCGTTGGTCAGTGCGTCCATGCGTACATACGAAATCTGGTCCAAGTGCGGACGTCATTTTAATAAGGGTACTTTTTAACTGCCATCTACTGGAACCCGCGTGTCGCGCGCGCCATGCATGTGACCATTCCCCATAGGTCAATGTCATCGATACCGGTCAATGGTCACAATATAACTTGAACGGGGTCCTACTTCATCTTTTACTTAATCATTTTTTATGACATGGCGTGTACCGCGCAACATACTTGTCTTCACACAAGTAAACTGTCCATTATTGGCGCAATATAAATCGACTATGATAAAAAATGAAACTCCATGACATTAACAGGAGTGAAATTCGTTTCATCTAGTCTTTTCTTTAAGGCAAATGACCAATTGCATATACATAATAACATAAAATAATATTCATTAGGCATAACACAGCACATTGGAAATGTATATCCAATACACAAATATAGTTGAGAGAAAATGAAGTCATGGTATATTTATTCAGAAATTACATGAAGTGTAAATGACAATTGTAATAGTTATATTGATAATAAATAGTAATGCCAGTTAACATTTAAAATGTAATATTAAACTATATTAAAATCAGTTAACATTAATGTAAATGCATTTTGAATTTGCAATTATAGACAATAAAATACAACATATACAAACAATATGTTTTTTTTTTAATGAATAGAGCCTGGTTTCCGCCATGGAATTATCAATACGGGTATTTGGGGATGTAAACCGGAATACGGTTGTCTGAACCTCACACATAGCCCAGCAATAATCACTTAAAAGAGAAATTGAAAGAAATGATAACATAAAGATTATACAACATATACACATTCACAAGAAATAATTGTTCCTGGGGTCACAGAATTGCATTTTTTGCATTATTGCAAAGATAAGAAAGCCTCCTGTATTCTGATCCTTGTTGCGAAGTGCTCATTGTCTGCGGCCATACATGTGTCGACGTTGGCATCCGTGCATTTGACACAACAGAAATGATAAATTTAGATATGTGCATCAGAGTTTTTATATACAACATGTGTTTCGATCGGATAATGCGGCAAATAATATTTGTATTGTGGCATTATAGGGTGAACACATTACGTTACATTACTTTATGTTTAAGTTTTTTTTAAAGCTAATGCTATGATTGATGTTATTTTCTTAATGTTTTTTTTGGAATAATCTACATATAACAATTATTTTCAAAAGAGTACAACAAATTATATGTACTGTTAAAGTGTCATTATAAACCACTTTTGTAAGTTCGACTATTTTACATCAATAATAAAAACCATTATGCTATGTTTTTGGGGCGATTGCCTTCTGCAATTCGCCCCATAGGTAGCATAATACACGTATACCGAAGAATAAAGTCCGTTACTGCAATTAACCACTTTGCATCCAGATTCTGCATTCGCGAACAAAATAGCTCCGATCGCATGGTATTAGTATTAATGCGCACAAACATTATCACGTGACCAATTGAACAACAAAAATTTCCCCTTCTGAAATGCTCATCAATAAATCCAGTTCAATCCAGTTTTGCCCGCCTTCACGGTGTTTACACACTCGTTGTGCGACAAACAACCGTGGATTGTTACAGTTTGACATCATCAGCTTTACAGCGCGCGTTCCATCTATGGCAACGTCTTTTCACAGTGGCATAAGCACCCGAGTTACACGCAGTCCTCATGGAAGGTGTATACAGCGACGAAATATCGGTTCAATACTGAACTATCTACACTTAACCGATACAGCGCATTTATGTTCTTTCGTTTTTCGTTGGAATGTTTACGACACGCAGTCCTCATGGAAGGTGTATACAGCGACGAAATATCGGTTCAATACTGAACTATCTACACTTAACCGATACAACGCATTTATGTTCTTTCGTTTTAAGAAATCAACTGCGTTCACGATATGGGCGACAAATTTTAATTACCACGCGCTACATTTTTTACTGTCAAAGTAAACATCTCAATGTTCTCTGCGCTACAACGTTTTTATATGACAATTCGCCCGTGCTTTTCATGCCATTTTTGAACTTTTTCCTGACACACGAAATACATGTTGTGGTTGTCACTTTCACAGCAGCTAAACTACTCTTGTGTAATTCAGTCCTACATCAAATGAATCAGTGTTTTCATTTTGCTGAGAAAAAATAGAGTTAATTCATAAAACTATTTACTCGGTGTGCGTACTTTGTCCCCATGACACATGCTCATAGTAATTTTACGACCACAAAATATGAGCAAAATCGCCCTACCAGTACTTTCAGTACTTTGATTTTATATATTAAAAGAAATGAAGTTTATATAAATTCATAATTATTTGGGTTTATATAATAAAATAAATGTTGAGGAAGTTTGGATAAGACATGGTACCAAACTTTATATGATGACCATTTTGTTTAATTTAGTAGTTGTCAAAACATATATATATCTAAAATGTTTGGAAATACTATAATTTTACAGTATAACATGCCATTTCTTCAATGCTAAAGAAAGTTAAAGCAGCCATATAAGTTGATTTAGATGCATAAGGTTGACAATGAACAAAGCAAACATCAAATGTATTTGTTTTAGTAATTGACAGTGGTTTGATGTGCGTGTGTGTGTATGTGTGTGTACAACTAACGCCGTTATTCATAATGACGAGATGTAAAGCGATTGCGTCCGCATTGAGACAAAATAAGTATTCAAAAAGAGAAACCCCCATATTATTCTATATTAATGGTACCACAGGTTTGGTACATTTAGTTGGAATGTTTACGACAACAAATGTTTCTTAGTTGATGTTACTCATTGCAAATAGTTTACAACTAGTAAATTCATCTGTTGCTGTTTTTTGTTTGTTTCTGTCAGATTAGAAGCTTTAGAATATGCATGGGGATGCACCGAAAATAACGTATTGACATGACTTTACACCGACACAAACAGTGTACTTCGAAGTAAATGAGAATGCGGGGGTACTTCGTGCCTGACGTTGCATCATGTTATGACCCGGAGCACTCTTACCGTTTTGACTTACAACATTCAAACGGTTGGAATGAATTTGACTTTAAGCGGCAAAATGAAAGTTGTTTTGTTTTACAGAAATATACTTAATTGTAGTGTGGTGTGTGCTGTGGGGGGAACCATTATAGGCAGAGGGGACAAACCTGTATGTGTAAGGAGTGGTAATTAAGCCCGGATTAACTTAGTGAAAAGCGCTTGTATCAACTTGTGCCCTAAACGGACATCTCAGATACACAAGCTACTTCAATATCTGTGACAAGTCTTTGTTTCGCCTTGCTTCATCAATAATCTGTTCTGTTGGCCAAACCTTGATCACATTGGCGTGTTACTCAGCCGGATTGTTGTTTCTTCCCCATATCTTGGAATACGCGTAAAAGAGCATGAAATTATTTACCAATAACGGGATAATTATCGAAAGTAGACATACACCTAAAATGGTGCAAAAGGCACCTTTTATCTTTGAGAGGAGTATTTAAGGAACAAAATCTCCATAGCCAACTGTCGTCATGGTAACGATGACCCACCAGAACGATTCCGGAATGTTTGGAAACGTGTCGTCGCCAGAGAAATAAGCAAATGTCGAGCACAGAAGAACGGCTGCAAGTACAAACATGCTCATCAAAAGCATGTCCCATATGCTGGCTTTGAATGAAAATATAAGGACGCGGAACCCGGTTGTGTGTTGTACAATCCGAAAGAGGCGAAAGACGCGTACAACTTGTAGACAATGTATAATGTTAAGAACTGACGCTTCGTATTTAAGTTTTAGAAACAATTCTTCTACAATGTATTTCAAATACATTACCAACAGGGAAAACACTTCCACCCAGTAAAAGAACGAAACTATGAGTTTCAAACGATATGGACAAAATAGGTATCGAACGAGCAAATCTGCTGTGAAGAAAGCCAAACATTATTATTCAATCACATCCAGAAAGAAATATCGCACGAAGGCGTTTTCTGGTATTGGAATAGGCTTGTCTGCATCTGGTTCCGCTGATGACGTTATTTTCGGTTCCGGGTTGGTCTTCTGTTCTGCTGTCCCTGTCGATGCGGAACCAGTAAAATGGTGTCTATATTTTGACCATTCGTTCCCAAAGAATTCCTCCCACTCGTTGACAGTCAGGTCCCTTTGAAAGTCGTGGTGGGTTTCAGCAAACAGGGCAAATAGAGACGCTAGGATCATGAGGGTGCTTACGCAAGTAGATCTGGAAAATAAAAATAATAAAAAGAAAACATATATACATGTACCTTTTTTGTTATCCTTGAGATTTTTGCAAATTTAGTATGCATTGCATGATGTATTTCATGTATTTTCGAATACTAAAACGTATCACGTCTAACAATTATAATATGAAATTTATTTATTTCTTATAGTTTAAGACCTTAAAATAGAAAAGACTTATACATGTTGGGATTCAAAGCATCTCAATGTGTGAGGTATGAATTTGAATGAATGTAAATGCTCTTCTCTATTAATTTTTCACGACTCCGAATTGTGAAATGACAACTCCTCATTCAAAAGTCGCAATGGGACGTAATTTGTTAAATTATTGAAAACACACTTCACGCTCGTTTCATTAGTATTATTAAGTATTTTAATATTCCATTGTGCAGTGAGGCATTAATGGCCACATACAAACTCTTTCAAAAGCATTATACTATTTATAATATTCGAACGAGCTAGAATGGTGGCTGATAATTCAACAGACCATACTTAAAAAAGCATAATATATGAAATAATCCAATGGTATGGAAGGGACGGCGGTTAATAGGGACCACCATTAATTGTGTGACTGCAACAGCCGCACTCTTGCCGCCTTCTAGAAGACTTCTGTGTTATAGAATGACGGTGGAGTGATTACCCAACATCAAATGTCCGTCCAACATAATATGTCCGGACAAAACACCCTACCTATACTCTGCTAAAGAATGACGGTAAACACCAGTCACAATATTGTCTGCACAGCTATTCAGTCTAGTGGCCGAAAAAAAATGTTCTCTTTGCAGTAATAAAGAATGAAGATTCAGAGAATGTCATTTATAGTGCTATCTATTCAAATCATATGGTTATCGTGTCATGCACCCTTGCAATTACCGATGATTTGCGCAGTGGGAGGCTGTCACATTAAAAACAGCTCAATACATAAATACAATCTAGCGGCATACTTAGTAACGATAATTATGAAATGAAGAATTGCGTGTCAGCGACGGTCAGGTTCAAAAGAACTTCCACACACGTTATATCGCTTCGACGACAGAGTTACTTACCTTGGCAATCAGAGAACACGACAGGTCAGCATGAGTTAGCCACAAGTTGTTGTTCCAAGATATATCATAACACAAAATACAGAGTTGCCTACCTTTGCAATGACAGAGGATAAGGGCGCTGTAAGAACCAGCCACATGCCTCCTTGCGCAGACGTCCAGCCGCGAGAGCGTGACATTTCCTGCAAATGCCCAACGTTGCTCTTCCGAGCATCGTCATCTTCTTCAAGAATCTGTGGATGAAAATGATCCTACATGATATGTAACTACCGCTATTGACAATTCTGACATGGGTACCAAAAAGCGCCTCCGGCTAGATATTGTGAAGGATTTATTGCCATTCAGTCAAATCAAAACATCACCACATGCTCGTTGTTAAGTCCCAATCAAAATCCACGCGAACATAGTATATTTAAGCCTGTAAACACGTGATATCCATTAGGGATGATTTGATTATTGTGCAAGTTACTTCGTGAGAGTTTTCGTCTCCGGAAAGTCAGACAAACAGACATCCATGGTAATTCATATACCATCCATCCGTTTACTGTGTAGCGGTGATATAAATAAGACATATCCATAATGATTATTCACAAAGAGGACCCATAAATAAGGTAAGGGTAGAAATGATATTTTGATGCCACATTTATGTATCAAGATAGAACACGTCTTAGGTATGTTTACTATATTTCGATATTAAAACATACTCATAACTGAAATGTCAGGTCAAAGCAACTATTTACACTTTGAAGAGTAGAGACAATATTATAGTGTAAAATGCGTTTAAACGTCTACCCAGTGTATTTTAAAATTCAAACTATAAGTGCAAAAGACCTCTACATGGGCCTTTGAATATTCAAACAATACATTAACTTAATAATAATTTCATTTTCTGTTGGGTTTTACTTGCTTAAACATATACTGAGATTATCTGTAAATGTTGAATATCGGTATATGTAAAAACGTGTGAGTATAAATAATGAGAGAACGTTTTAAATGTTTAAGTATTAATATTTAAAGACAATGTTATAATATAATTCATATAAAAATATTCATTTATTTAAAAAAAGTAAAACATGTATCGAGATTTTATATACGATTCCTATTTAAAAGTAACTAGAACGTACTGTACGTCAAAAAACGTACGGTTTATTGAATTGTTTCGGATTTTAACAGCAAACAGCAGTATTGAATACCTTTTACACAATTTGTAAATATATATTTTAATATTATATAAGTAATAGAATATTTTGTGTAACGAACAGTTTAGCTCAGTTATTTCTGAAAACAAATAGTACCTTGAGCATGGACTCGTCGTAAAAAAATCCTGTGTATTTCGTGAAGCAACATTTGGCAAGGCACGAATCAGGTATTCCCCAGAACTGAAGTTTGGCATTGAAGGACGAACGACAAAGTTCGGCGGGTATGTGCAACTGCCCGCCCTGATGATAATATAAGATGCACTGAAATGCGGCCGGGTGTCGTTCCACAAAGATTTCGCTTGACGTACGCTTAAGTTGATGACGTTCTGGAACCGACCTGACCAATCGTAGTCAAGTAGTTTCGGACATCTCAAAACGCTGACCGCTGATGGTCACACGTTGAAGTTTTACGGCGTCGTCTCTCATTATTCCCTTGTGGAGGTTTTTGATCGCGATTTATAAAATATTGAAAGTGTAAAATGACAGCTCGTTAAGAGTCCAATTTCGATATAAATATGTTCAGCTACAGCTTAAAATTGATAGCGTTATATTCGATTCTGTTTTTTTATTCAACGATTCTTATTTCACTATATGCTTTGTTTAAGGTTTCGTTTAAAGAACGTTTAAGTAGCGGCGACACAACTATATGTATTCACAGGCGCATGCGTGGGACTGGTGTTCGACTGCATGTCGACTGTTCTTTCATATCGTATATTCGACCAGCAATGCTAGCGTTAGTTGCCACCAATTACCATGTATTGTTACAACGGAAATTATCGACATAATAGCACTCTTAACAGATAGCAAAAAGAAAGTGATAATTCATTTATAATCGCTCCCTATAGAACCATGTGCAACGTGGTTCTCCTTAATGCCGACATTGTGTTTCTACGCATCTTAACATAGTTATGTAAATTACTGTCTCGTATGTCGATGTCTCAGTGTCTCAGTTGTATACTAGTTATAACAATGAATAAATGTTACTTTTTGACGATGCTGCTTCAGCGAAGCAGCCTGTCTAAGTTATCATACGGTGAAAACATTCTTCACAATGGCGACCTATGTAAAAGACTACACATAAGATTACACACATACATTTTGATATTTTTGATAAATCATTATTGTCAACTTTACTGGTTGTGTAGTAGTGATTAATGTTTAAATGGTTGCTATGTTATGTGCATTTTGTACTTTGTTCTTTGTATAAGTACATGTTCATATACATACATGTCAATGTGTTTGTCTTTTGTCGTTTTAATAATCCCAAAAAGTGTGCCTTAGTCAAAGTAAATGAGGCAGCTGATATCAGGTCGTAGATACCCCCACTGCAGCGATACTTGTCAATAATGACGTACGTAAAATGAAACGCTCGATCAAACACAGGTTCTTAAAATTCATCAAACATACTCAACCAATGTGCATTTGAAGAATTAGCATGAGACAGTACAATTGTCTTCCAAACGCCCGTTTATCTATGGAAGGGTTTATCCGCCAGTTATCGCATTATGCTTTATGGCATTGTATTTCATGCAATTCATTTTCCATGTTGCTATTTATAATTGCATTTTGCTTTATGACATTGTATATCATGCAATTCATTTTCCATGTCGCCATTTATAATTGCATTTTTCTATTTATGATATTAATTGAAATGATACGTTTGAGTGACAGTGTTTATAATGAATCCATGGGTCTTAATGACATGTGTATACTCCTTTGTTATAATTTATTAGTTCTTCTTCTTATGTAAAAAAGTAAAATGTAATGTAAATTCTCTCTGTACTTTACGTGTTGAAATGTTACAATAGAATTAGTACTTTAAATTTCATTTTGCAAAAGTCATAGGAAAGAAAACACGGGACGAGTTTTTTTCCATCAGTTCTNACAAAGATTTCGCTTGACGTACGCTTAAGTTGATGACGTTCTGGAACCGACCTGACCAATCGTAGTCAAGTAGTTTCGGACATCTCAAAACGCTGACCGCTGATGGTCACACGTTGAAGTTTTACGGCGTCGTCTCTCATTATTCCCTTGTGGAGGTTTTTGATCGCGATTTATAAAATATTGAAAGTGTAAAATGACAGCTCGTTAAGAGTCCAATTTCGATATAAATATGTTCAGCTACAGCTTAAAATTGATAGCGTTATTCGATTCTGTTCTTTTATTCAACGATTCTTATTTCACTATATGCTTTGTTTATGGTTTCGTTTAAAGAACGTTTTAGTAGCGGGCTATTTCAATCGGCGACACAACTATATGTATTCACAGGCGCATGCGTGGGACTGATGTTCGACTGCATGTTCTGTTCTTTCATATCGTATATTCGACCAGCAATGCTAGCGTTAGTTGCCACCAATTACCATGTATTGTTACAACGGAAATTATCGACATAATAGCACTCTTAACAGATAGCAAAAAAGAAAGTGATAATTCATTTATAATCGCTCCCTATAGAACCATGTGCAACGTGGTTCTCCTTAATGCCGACATTGTGTTTCTACGCATCTTAACATAGTTATGTAAATTACTGTCTCGTATGTCGATGTCTCAGTGTCTCAGTTGTATACTAGTTATAACAATGAATAAATGTTACTTTTTGACGATGCTGCTTCAGCGAAGCAGCCCGTCTAAGTTATCATACGGTGAAAACATTCTTCACAATGGCGACCTATGTAAAAGACTACACATAAGATTACACACATACATTTTGATATTTTTGATAAATCATTATTGTCAACTTTACTGGTTGTGTCGTAGTGATTAATGTTATGTGCATGTTGTACTTTGTTCTTTGTATAAGTACATTTACATATACATACATGTCAATTTGTTTGTCTTTTGTCGTTTTAACAATCCCAAAAAGTGTGCCTTAGTCAAAGTAAATGAGGCAGCTGATCCCAGGTCGTAGATACCACCACTGCAGCGATACTTGTCAATAATTACGTACGTAAAATGAAACGCTCGATCAAACACAGGTTCTTAAAATTCTTCAAACATACTCAACCAATGTGCATTTGAAGAATTAGCATGAGACAATACAATTGTCTTCCAAACGTCCGTTTATCTGTATCGATGTTGACAATAATCATCATCATCATCACTACCACCACCACCATCATCATCATCATTAATACCACCATCATTATCATCATCATCATCATCATATGTATCCTCACCACAATCATCATCATCATTATCATCATTATCATCTTTCTCATCATCGTTATTTTATTTTGCTTTCTTTGTTGTATTTATTTATATCATCTATCGACATTATTTGTATGCTACGTCTTACTTTCCTATACTTGTTGTATAGTTATAATGAATATTGCATATAATAAAACTATATATAGACGAATCTCATCTCACTGTGTATTTGCATTTAGAATATGATTTTATTTTGCCAAAACTAGGTATTGCTGATTATGCTGATGTATGGTTGTCAGCACTTCTAGGCTCCTTTAAGGCATTTAAGTAACACGTGCACTTTGATATTAATTATCATCATCATCATCATCCTTATCATTATCGTCGTCGTCGTCGTCGTTGTCGGCGTCGTCGTCGTCATCGTCGTCGTCTCCGTCGTCGTCATCATCATCATCATCATCGTCATCATGATGGTTTCAGTAGTTCATACAGAATGTTATACATTTATTTAAGGCGATTTGGCTGACGAAATTTTCTGTTTGCAGATTGTTTTTAATACTTTTTCAGAATTATTCTTGGTCGTTGCAAGTTTATTTATTTTTTATTCTTTTTCAATCTTATTTATGTGTCGTAAAAGCGTGTTTCCCTATTAAAGACTATTATAAATAATTCGTGCTTTAACGAAATTATTTGTTTACGTTTCTAATTTATTATGCGTTTTTAGATTGAGGTGGATAGTTACAGCAATCTTTGCATGTTTTAAGGACTAGTTTGCGTTTGTTTCTTATTTTTTTCAGAATACCGCGCAAATGTGCTTATTAATTAGCTGGATAAAGTCTGTAAATGTGTTTCGACTACAATACACTTTCGAGTATTTTTCAATAAAAAGCAACATAACATATCTGGTAAATACAGCTATGTTAAAACCCGTTTTGTTGGAGTGTCTTTTTGCAATTTGAATTAATATTACGACCCGTTTTGCAATAAACCCGTTTTGCAATAAAAGTATTACACATTTATTTGCAATAATTTTATTGCAAATCCGGTTGGAGTGTCTGATTGGAATGTGACATTGTTATAACAATCCGTTTTTCAATACACCCGATTTGCAATAAAATCATCATTCTTGTATTAAATAATTCAAATGGATAGTGAAAAGGGAGTTTCACATGTTGTATTTAAATAATATTGTTTAAAAAATAGACAAAACTGTGAGTAAAGACTTAAAATTAAAAAGCATAGAAGATGGTGAATTTCGAGATTGAATACGATAAAACAACACAGAATGTGTATCGAGTGGGATTTCAAACAATTTAGTGTTGAAGTGTCTTATTGCAATGTGCATTTTGTGTAATAAACCGTTTCGCAATACAATAATCACACATATAGTAATTGTTTCATATTGATTTGAAACGATATAAAGGAAGTTTCAAATTCGTCTGAAAGGTAAATATGATAAAATAAGGCTGAATGTAGTATTTGTGAAAAGAGTTTCACTAATTTGGGAATTAAGTGAAGAAAACCCAGAAGTGCATTAATTGTATTGCAAAACGGGTTGCACTTCTAATTGCAATGTGCATTTTTTATAACAACCCTTTTTGCAATAAACTCTTTTTGCAATAAACTCACTACACACCCACTTATTGATTCAAATTGATTATAAACGCTGAAAAGAAATATTCAAATGTCGTATTTAGGGAGTGTGTATATAATAAGACAGAGGTATAAGATTCGACACTCAACACACATCTACTTATTGATGCCAATAGATTGGAAACTTTGAAAAGAAAGTCTCAAATGTCGCATTTAAGGATTTTTGTTTTTCAAAATGAGTCAGACAGAAAAGATTCGACCAAAAAAAACATTGAACGTGATGGATTTCATATGTAAATGTGATAAAACAACACAGAAGTGGTATAAAAAGTGATTTCAACCCATTTCATGCTTAAGTCAAGACAATCCAGAAATTCAATACTTTTATTGCAAAACGGGTTGCAGTGACTTATTGCAATTTGACATATTTTACAACCCGTTTTGCAATAAACCCGTTTTTCAATATTTTTTTTTCGAAACGGGTTGGGGTGTCTTATTGCAATTTGAAATTGTATAACAACCCGTTTAGCAATAAACTTGCTTTGCAATAAACTCATCATACATCTACTTATTAAAGCCAACGGATTGAAAACTATGATAAAAAAGTCTCAAATGTCGTATATAAGGATTTATTTTTTTTTCAAAATGAGACAGACATGTACGATTTGACCCAAAATACAATACATTGAAAGTGATCAATTTCATGAGTAAATGTGATAAAACAACACATAAAGGGTATAACAATATATCAACCAATTGTACGCTTAACGTGTGGTTATTGTTAGACAATGAAAATGTCAATGTAAATTACTGGAATAACATCAAAGGTCCAATCACGTTGATCCAATGTCGTCTGTAATGCCAGGTGTTGTTCCTTGCACATCGAATATGTTTTCCGTTTGTGACGTCATGCGTTGTTCATGGCACATCAACGGTGTTGTTTGGCTGTGATGTCATGCGTTGCCTATTGCCCATCAATGGTGTTGTCCGGCTGTAACCTCAGGCTTTAACTATGGCCCAAATAAGATGTTGTTCATTTTGACTGCATTGTTGTGGTTGTTGTTGTTGTTAAGAGTATCGAATTGTCGTTTATGTCCAGGCTGAGTCTCATGTAGTCGGCGTGGCTCGTCTGTTTTCTAGGGCTCACAATGCCTAGCTGATTCATGGTTGTTTCCGTTAAAACCAGCGTTGTTGTCATCTGCGGTGTTGTGTTTATTGTTGTTTTAGGATCCAACGTCATCGTTGTTCTTGGGACATGAAGATCTTCGAATGGTCACAATGCTTACAAGGTGTTAACTATGGCAGCTTCCCCAGATGGCTTAGACGCCGGATATATAAGGAAAAATCCAGATGCGTTATCCACGCACGTCAAATAGTTGAACCGCTGCATCAACTCCATAGCGTTTAACGTCACAAGTGCTATTTTGATGTTCCTGAAGTACCGTCTGTATTCGTTGTGGAAGGCGTTGTTTCGCGATGTCCATAACTCATACGCGTAGTCTTAAAATATCGATCTTCCATTTGCGTTGTATTGATACATTGGTCGATGCATCAGTTATTAAAAAAAAATGGCAAACAGTTATAAATATCCCCTTTACTAAATCTTAAATATCGTCATAAAAACCTACCAGAGTGTTTGAGTAAATAAACTTAAATTACATAAATTAATATCGAAACACTTCCTCCAAAAAAAATCATACCTTTTTGTTATATTGACATTTTACGTATATGCAACTTGGAAAGTATAGACCATAGGTTCGAGGCTATTTGCATTATTGCTAACCAATTACATACTGACATACGTTTCTTGTTCATATTTCTAAAATCACAAATCTCACGTGTACCAGTATAGTTTGCCTTTAGGCATTTTTCTATTGACATATGTACCTGCTCGCTCTTAGATACGCGCGTTGGTCTCAAAACCGACTTTACTAAGATGAAAAGGGCAGACTTTTTATACATGCATTCAAAATACCAGAACCTTTATCGGTATACCTCAAAATTCAGGTCTTGTTCTCCTAATGAACTAATCCCATAAATCTAATGCAATAAGCATTCTTCCATCACGTTAATGGTAGGCTTCCACCTATGTGACCTAACGACCTTATCCAGTTAACATTTGAGAAAATTATTTTACAATTTCATGGTGTGGCTCGGCCTTATTACAAGTTATAAATCAATGTACCCAACCGTCTTCCGCATGTAATGTCAATTTGAAGGGCAAAATGTCATTTATGTGTGAGTGTACCTTCCTTAATAGGCTGGACTTGTCCTGATATTACATGTTACTGTCAGTTCCACTGGTATATAACGTGTCACTTTGTTGGTAGTAGGTCAGTACCACGCACACAGGCAAGGATGTAGTTACACGTTATATACCAGTAAAACTGACAGCTAGATATAAATTACAATTCAAAACACACGCAGTTCAATATGGAAACCTCAATGTATTAGTCATAAAATACATGAGAAAAAGCTTCCATAAACGAACTGTAACATGTGTTAATTAGTCACCAAATGAACGTTATATAGCAAAACGATGTGTCATATTAAACCCTATCAATATATTTCAAAGAGTTGTTTAAAATCGATTTAAACTGAATCCAACAGCTTGCCCAATCGACACAAAATTGATCATATCAAATTGCAATAATTGAACAGAAACTTCATGTATAACTAACTTATATACGGAGAATGCAAATGAACCTCGTTTTTGGGAAAACGTGGCTTAACGAAAAAGCGTAATGTTTCGTCTTAGATAAGCCTGTGCAGTGAACGGATCTTACATACATAAGTTATCATTTCATAAAAAGAGAATACTAGGTAAGCGTTGAATAGAGAGAAGTTTATGTTGCGAGGCACGCCGGGAGCGCGAGCCTTGGCGAGTGCTTTCGGTTTTCGAGCCGAGCAACATAAACTTCTCTCTATTCAACGCTAATCCTAGTAATCTATTTATCCCATCAATTGTTTTCGTCGTCAATTATTAAGTCTTTAATTGATAAAATAAAAATAAAAAACACATTAAATTAAATGAATCTAACAATGCGTAGTAATATTTATTGTGATCTTTCCCGTTTACGGAACTCGAAATAGTCCTTAAGAATTCCACGCAAAAGAAGAGTAAGGAGACAAAATATCGCTATACGCCTCGATTCAAATTTAATCAGCATTCCAGATGTTACACACTCAAGTAGAACACAAACGCTTTTGTTCAAATTAATATTCTAGTTTCACCACTGCAATACACAACAGAATGGCTGCCATTTTGAACTTACGTCAGGCATGATTCAGCATTTATCCCCGCCGATAATGTAAATTTTAGTCTATAAACAACTCTTCTTTTTACACACTTTTTACTAACTGGCATAACAAAGTCAAACATCTACTGATTCTTGTTCTACTAACTAGAGTGGTGTAATTACCATGTTTATTTTCGTCAGTTTTGTTTGCTTTTATGACGAGTTAAAACTTCTGCACACGAAACAAAATTGATTTCTTCATCGCCATTTGGTATAAAAACACGCTTACCTCAATGACAACTTTAATCCAATTCTTATAAAAATACAGTTACAAGGATATGTACTTCCATTTTCTGTTCTTCAATTCCTTTTTTCGACATTTATTTTGACCACACTATTTTTTAATAACACTTGAATTTGTTCTGACCCAAAACACAATTGTCAAACCCGTACTTCTACCGAAACGAGTTATTTTATTAATATCGAAATTTACAATAATGCATTACAACAATACAATCCGAAATACGTTTTTGATTCGTTCGATGCTTAAACAAATATTTTACTTATCAAAAAATTAACACGTCCGACTTGTCCATCTTAAAATCCAGAGAGTCAAAATTAAACTGGTGTGTTTCGTCACAGAACATACGTCACACGAGATACGTCATAAATTGTGCAATCAATTGAATGAAAAATAAAAGTACGGAAAGCCGGTTTTGAGATAAATTTAAGTGGAAATTCGGCTTTTATTTATATACGGTATATTAATTTGAAAAGTAAACATTCATTTCATGTATAAATCCAAAAAAAGAAGTCCGTGCACGCGACAGGTTTATTCAACAAAGTGGGATAGAGATAAGTTTATACCGTCAATGTCGCGGTGAAGATGGGATAAATTGTATTGTTTATATTCGTGAAAGTATAATAAAAATATAACAAATATTACATTTAGATTGCATGCATGTAACACATTAAAATAGAAATTAAAACTGTTAATAAATCTGACCGACCATGTATGGTTTCAAAAGCACTTCCCCCAAAATGTGTTGTACTCGCCAGGAATAATTATTTAACGAGGCCACAATTCGGTTACAATGTTCAATAATATTTTAAACTATTATTTCTCGGTCAGATTTTCGTTTATATATGTATCTAATGGTTTTGAAAAATTCCAGAAAATAACTCTTTATTTTGTCCTTGTCGAAAGAAACCATAAGCTGGTCAGACGTGTCGCACAGAAAATACGTTGTAACCAACCTCCCATCTGTTAATTGGGGCATTTCAATTCAGCTAAATATAATAGTTATATCATGGTACGAATAAAAATAACCGTCTGAAAAGGATATAAAATAGTGTACAAATGTTTAGCAACAGAGTATGTCAATTATAGTGTAGTTGTTGTTTACTTTATTTTTACCGCATAATATGTAAATATATATATATCATAAAGCCGATGCAACAGTCTATACATTGAACATAGCCGTACATTAATATGTCCTTAAATTACACAAAGTATAAAGTATATTTTATGAATGACTCTTAATAATGGTATTCTATTCAACGTAATTATGTGTTTGGCAAGAATAACAGTTTCATCTGATTTTGTCAAATATATTTTATGGTTTTATGAACAAATAGCTGTGCAGTATTTTGTTCTTTAGGATTTTAGGTGTGTGTGTATGCGAAAATATGTATATTGCACATAGAACAAACCGAAATCGCAATTACAACCTCTATATTCGCTTTATGACAGTCTCTCCAAAAAGGGAGATGACAAGGGAAGCAATTTAATGAACTCTTCATTCGAGTTATGTAACTCTAATCTTTGTAATGTAATGTTTCGTTTTAAAATGGGATACACGTATTACATACTATAAAATACTCCACAAATATCAACATTTATATACATCCAATTACATTGGGGGGTTTAAGTATTTCATACAATTTTTAATGTACGATCATTTATTGGAAACAATATCACATACAGTTCGAAAAGGATAAATGATATAAACAGTAATTCACTAAATTAAGATTTAATTTTAATTTAATAATTAAAAATAAAATTAGGGGCGCCGTGGCGTAGTGATATGATTTCCGCCTTGCGACCGGGAGGTCACGGGTTCGATCCCCACTGTTGGAGCGTTCTTTAGATCTTCCCCTATAGACACCAAGTAATGGTTCTAGTGCCAGGAAACGGACTTGAGAGCGTTTCAAATAAGCCTTAGGGTCTCGATACAATCGTGCTAAAATAAACTAATTCACTAAATATTGATAAATACATGATCACATATGATCGGACAAAATCAGTATATCAATCATGCTCATGAAAACTGTAAAATTAAATCGACTTTTGTTTATCACTGAATGAGGAACACTTTGCTACAATACACATGCTTTAATAAGCGTTTCTAGAGAGGAAAACAAAGTCAAGAGACCATTTAAATCCAGCGAATATTTATCGAGCAGGACAAAGTGCGTTCTTTACCACGAGCTGTGCGTTCTTTACCACGAGCTAGGTGCATGATTGTCTAAGTGAGGACGAGTACACAGCAACATTGTTGTACATGTACCCACCATATCTGCGAGAACGCTGTATTATTTGTAAATACACAAGACGACCAAACATTGTTCCATTCATAAACGTAGTAAATGTGATGTGATTCTACTTCAGTTATCTAAATGTATTAAACAGTCTAAACGTTTAAACATCAGACTCAGATCATGAGAGTGTTTTCAAAGCAAATTAATAAACATTATCCCAAACATGCGCCGTGCCACATAGGGGTAAATAATTTGCCCAGTCTCTATTTTTTTATATATAAATTCATGCATTTTCTCTTAAATTATGTGTTTGAAACCAATGTGAATATTTGTAATATGTGTATACTCGTTTAGATGATAAGCTATTTGAGCACAATTAAACTACTTATATTGTCCTTTTATTGATATCAGGAAGAAATATGTGATGTTCTCTAGGTTTTGATTGGTTCCTTTTGTACTTGCAATCATCCATATTCTCTTTCTCAATACGAAAAACAAAGTAACAAACTTGAGAATACAAGTGCTTATAAGTGTTCGTAGGCAAATGTATACCGCATCATGTGAAAATGGGCCTTATGGCTTTTTCGGCTCTGTTTGCTAATAAGACTACGAAACCTTGCGTGGCTTTATAGCGAACAGCGTAGCTTTTAAACAGACTGCGCAATGACTGGTAAAACCACGTCTCTTCAACACGCACTCAAAGATAGTATTCAGTGCACAATGAACAATATTCACGGTATATAATAAGAAGAACCGACATCACTTAAAGTGTTTTAAAGATATTTGTCAATAACTCCACTTTGTAAACCGCGTAAAAAAACACATATATTACACGTATGTGTCTTACACATTTGTAAAATGACATTGTCAGCATTTTTAATTGCGACAAATGTATTGACTAACCATTTTCATGAGGACATGTTTTACCAATTTTACCATTTAAATTTGAGCAGAAAATTCGTGACTAAGCTGGCCAAATTCCCGCTTACTTACAACATACATGAACATGTTTGATAAAACACGATCTGTGGTTTTAAGAGACAACGCCTGTCAGATTTAATATATGACGAAAAAAGCACAAACAGATAAGGTTATTTGGTTAAAAGATGAAATAAAACAATTGATAAATACTTAATGTGCATCGTCAATACTGCCACACGTGGTTCGCACATTGTTTTAATAATAATAAGTGAACTATCTTTTTTTAAAAGACTTTTCTAAAAATATTAACTCGCACAAAATAGTAAGCATGTGTTTGAACATTAATAATTTTAACAAATGTGCATCGATTGTCATTTATATATTTTACACATCTACCCATTTTAAGGTTTGATGTTTTAATAGATAACATTAGACACTTACTCTGTTACCTGCGCATTCTTCGTCGATCTGACCCGTTTGATTGCTTGCGGAACGCAATATTGCAGCTTAGCGTGACCGTGTCAATATATTTTAGACCATATCAGGTCCACAGTGGTTTGTGTGAACGTTTGATGAAATCAAGCCTATCTCGGAATTTGCAATATACAGAACAAAAATAATAATAATGTCTTTGAACGGGTAGATTCTGGTTCATGTATATGTCGAGCATAATTCCATTGTCAGCGGTAACACACGAAGCTATAGGAACAGTTTAACGTCATGAAACGCAGTTTCTCATGCCTTATTTTAGTGTGATAGTTGTCATCACACAGTTTATCATCATCCGCGCATAGATGTGATTCATTCCAAACACAGCCTTTATCAAATCCATGTCTTTATTGCAATGTGTAGATTCAAATGTGCTGTGTTTTATCTCCGTTAATAATTAGCTATATGCGCTAATGCGTAGAATACATGTATAAGCATATGGATTTTGATAGCGGTATTTTTGAACAACTGTGTTAATATGGTAAGAACATCATTAGTCTATCATTACCAAATCATGAATGACATTCGTATATATATCAGAATAAAGGTTTTCAGCATCCCGTTTCAACACTTGTTTAATTTGAATGCTATACTTTAACAAGCTAAACTGATCGATACGAAATTTGGACATGATATTAGGCAACTATAATATTTATTTGTTTTTTCTTTGCAATACAAATAGTTCTTTAAAGTTGAATAAGCTGTTGTGTTTTTCTTTTCAATGTCAATTCTTCTTAAAAATTGAATAAAAAAGTTTGCCTTGACCGGGATTCGAACCCCAGTCCTTTAGGAGCGGATGGTAACGCATAACAGGACCTCTCATGCTGTTAGTGGCGTACTTAAAACGCTATCATACTTAAACACGTATTGTGCAAAATGTTGCAAACGCTTTATAATTTTACCGATTTTGATAAATGATTATCCATCAACCAACCGATAGTTAAAACGAATTAAGCTCCACCGTGTTATTTTGATGCGTAAATAAACACATTCTTGTTTAGAATCTATGACATTTTTTGGCTAATTGTAATTTTGCAAAACTATGAACAAGTCTCTCTATATTGATGATTGTAAAGTGTTTGTGCGTAAAACAGTTTATTTTTTTCAACGAACATGGGGCCATTTTGGTACCATCTACAACAAGTGTTACAATTCAGATAACACGATTGGTAGACATGTTGCAATGTGTTTATCAAGGGACCACTTACGTCCCCTTCAAGTAAAAAATTTCCAATTTAAGCACACTCTTAAAAGCCGCTTAATATAATACTTAAAACATAAAGAGATGCATTGACACATATGCGCATCTTTGTACGTCGAACATGCTTGTTAATGGGAAATTTATTCGGTAGTTGCCACCAATATAGGCGAATATAAAACAGGAAAAATACTGTTTGATATAGTGGTTAAATTGATGATAATATGATTAAAAATCCATCTCATGTGTACGGAATTAAATGCTTAAATCTAAACATATGTCTGCGACACATTATTATTTAAGTAATACGTGTGCAAACCTAAAGATATTAAGAATTAAATTGCTCTTTGGAACGGTCAAAGATAAGCATCTGGGCTTTAAAACAGTTTAAAAGGTTTCAATTTCGTCTGTGAACATAGTGGGTCTCCAGAAAACACATTTGTGAAGCACAATAGTAACAACAGTGAGATTTGTTTTTAACTAGTTGACTTAAGAATAACTGCATGTATTGAGATTGCTAAATATTCTTAATACGCTTCCGGTAATACATGTGACTACTAGTGTTCATTATTTGACAAAATCCATAAATAAATAGATTTAAAAAAAGTATATACTATACCAACGAAATGCTAAGCATACATGTACTATTGTCTATATTCATATACACATGGATGTTTTACGTGAATCAACAATATGCACTAATAGGTAAGAGTGTCCTCTTTATTCTTAAAACCAATAATCTTTTGAAAGGGAAATATAGAAAAGAGTAAAGGGACATATCGACGGTATTAAATGTAAATGTCGATGGTATTACAGAGGAATATCGACAGTAGTAATGGATAATAAGGAGGGCATTAAAGAGAAATATCGCTATTATTAAATGAAAATATATAAGGTATTAAAATATTGCTGGTAGTCAGGGGTGTTCAGGGGCAATATCGATGGTAGTAAGGAGTAATATCGATGTTATTAAAGGTGTGTAGTGATGTAATGTCACTTCCAACAGCCTTGCTGTTGGGCTAGCTCTTTAGCGACGCGGTAAGAGTGTCTGACTACCACGTTGGAGGTCGTGGCTTCAATCCCCCGCTTGATCTCTGTATTTTCACATAAATGGCGACGAGGCAAAAAAAACTGTGGATGGGGAAATGGGCCTGAGCTTGTATAATGGTTTCTGGGAGGGCCATGCGGTTGCAAGACACGATGTAGCGGGCGTGTCTGGCCTTTGAAACATTAATAGGGGGGAGTGTAGTGATTTAAGGTCACTTCCAACAGCCTTGCTGTTAGGCTAGCTCTTAAGCGACGCGGTTAGAGTGTCTGACTACCACTCTGGAGGTCGTGGGTTCAATCCCGCGCTTGAGCTCTGTATTTTCACATTAGGTAATTACTGACGGTATTCAAGCGTAAAAACGACGATATTCAAGGAAAATATCGACGGCATGGTCGATTCTTATAAAAAAAAATGCGAACATTGAAGTATTAGTTGTTAAATGCGTACCATTATATTTTGTTTGTAGATTGTTGATTACATTATTTATAATTTTGTTCGAATGTTGCTCAAACTAACTTTTTAGTCAGCCCTTAAACTGACTACTACAGTTAATGATAGTTCTACAATCAAGTTTTCATAAAAAGAACGGAAAGTAAGCTAATCACCACGCTGAGAAACAAAACGATCCAGTGTTTATTAACGGTTTTACTTGGAAGCCTCTGTCTTGTGAAAGAGGTCCACAAAATACTGCCTTCTTATAGGGAATTGATGTTCGCACCTCAATGAATAATTATTCGACACATTTAAATAGCTTCACTCAAAGGCACTTCTAACGTAGCACTTACATATCGCAATTTGGAAATACTTACAAACAAGTAAATGATTCATATCTCCTGGAAATTAAATTCGAATTGATCCTCGATTGAATAAATTATCATTTTACTAGTAATATCGTTATAAAATAAAGTCACAAAATTTACAATCTTAAACTATTAACTTTCAAAATAATAAAACAGCGACGATTTAAATCGAACTTTCACTTAAAAAGTAAAAATTCCTGATTGCTCAGTATCGTTCATGTCAACTCATTGTTCTGATGACATGATGACACATTTATCTCATCTAGTACCAATACAATCAGCTGAATGACGATGGAATAATCTTAAAAGTGGTGCGTTAGAAGTTCCTCTCAGTGTATGCTAATGGTTTATAATAAGCATGTCTATTGTTATCGTTATTGGGACTTAAATGCATACGGTGGGTTTATACATGTTCCATCATGGCTAATAAACTTTGAAAAAAATAGTTGCTTGCATTCTTAAATACGTGTTGTCAGCCCATGATGTTTACAAGCTTTCTCGATGCAACTTAAANAGTTGGTAACTTTCAATGTTTTTTAAGTTTTGGTCTCATCTTACACCTCTGTCTTATAATATACAAACCTATATCCTAAATATACTTACACCATGTCATAATTGGTAATAACTTTTTGAAAAAATTGCATTGTCACTGTATACTCATGTGTCACTGTATTTGTGATTTGAGCTTAATAAAGGTTATGTTGTTGTTGTTGTTGTTGTAACTCCCTAAATACGACATTTGAATATTTCTTTTAAAAGTTTCCAATCAATTGGCTTTAAGAAGATTAGCGGTGAGTTTATTGTAAAACGAACTAAGTGCAAAACGGGTTGTTAAAAAATGCACATTGCAATAAAATACTCGTTTTGCAATATATTATTGAACTTCTGTGTTTTCTTAATTTAATTTCCAAATTGGTGAAAATCACTTAATATATATATTATGTGTTGTTTTATCAAATTTACCTTTAAGACGACATTTGCAACTTCCTTTATACCGTTTCAGATCAATATGAGACAATTAGTATATGTGTGATGATTTTATTGCGAAACGGTTTGTTACACAAAATGCAAAATTGCAACAAGACACTTCAACACGTTTTTTCAATAAATTGTTGCATGTTTGCGTTTTCTTAAATTTATTACTTAATTGTTTGAAATCCCTCTCGATACACATTCTGTGTTGTTTTATCGTATTAAAGGGACTTGTTCACAGTTTATCAAAATGATAATTTTTCAACTTTTTTTCACAGATTCAAGAAATTTATGAACACTATACATCAGTGTGCGAAATAACACTAATGCCGCAGTCTTATACTGAAAATACATTTTCGTTTACGAAAAATCAGCGTTAGAAATTGATAAATTTATAAAAAGTCTCAGACGCGAAACGAACAATCACTTAGTTCAATAGTCATGCTCAAGAATATCATGGTATGGTAAACTCCGATATGCTTTTTGACTCGACGGGTTTATACAGCAGTAATCGACAATGATTACTCGCCTATTTGGGCAAAATGTAAACTCGCCCACGCTTGAATTATTTCCTAACCTACAATTTCCTTTAATAAGATTTGTTGATTGACAAAACATCAACAGTTGCAGCCAACAATGGTTCAGCTCGTGGTCGTAGCTTACATTTTTTTGACAGAATCGTTTTCAAAAAGAAGCTGTTATTGATCTCAATATTTGTAATGCAGTGTATAATCTAGTTATGCCCCCAGATCGAATGATCGGGGGTATATTGTTTTTTGGCCTGTCTGTCTGTCATTCTGTCTGTCATGCTGTCTGTCATTCTGTCCAAAACTTAAACCTTGGTCATAACTTTTGGAATATTGAAGATAGCAACTAGATATTTGGCATGCATGTGTATCTCATGGAGCTGCACATTTTGAGTGGGGAAAGGTCAAGGTCAAGGTCATCCTTTAAGTAAAGGTCAAATATATGGCTTCAAAGCGCAGTAGGGGGGCATTGTGTTTCACAAACACAGCTCTTGTTCTTTGATGTTCTGCTGTTTAAATCCCCTGTAATATGTACATAGCCTAAAATGTCGCTTTTTATTATAGCATTTCTATTTGAATAAACAAATCAAGGTAATCATTTTTAAGAATATTTCAATCAGGGGATGTATATATAATAAGGTTCATAGTCAAAACAAGCATTATGAAATAACAACAAAACAGAAATGAACAATACTTTATTACAGCCTTGTATACTTGATACAATATAGGGAGCATGTTAAGTGTACACTATTCAAAACTTCAAAACAATACATGTGTAAGTAGATGTGTAGTTTAAATGAGTAATTAACCAATTGTCATATGTAGAGAAGACAATAAAACAAGGGTAGTAAATTCGAATGCATAGAATGAAGGGTTATTTTACAAGAATGTATATATAAACATGATCATTACAGTACATGGAATATTAAGTGGGAATAGAAAAGCTACAAATAACAGTCTTTTTTGCATGAATGGTTGTAATCGTTGTTAACATGACATTGGAATAGTGCTAGGTAATATATTACTTATATTGCAAGTAAATGGCACACACGGCAGGTCGGTCACGAGACCATTTGTGGCGTGTTCTGAGAAAACTGGGCAAAATGCTTGTGCGTAAATTGTCATCCCAGATTAGCCTGTGCAGTCCGCACAGGCTAATCAGGGACGACAATTTCCGCTTTTATGGAAGTTTTCGTTTCAATGATGTCTCTTCTTAGGGAAAATCCAGTTTAGGCGGAAAGTGTCGTCCCGGATTAGCCTGTGCGGACTGCACAGGCTAATTTGCGATGACAATTTACGCACAAGCATTTCGCCCAGTTTTCTCAGAACACGCCACATTTGTCTACATGACCGATCATACGAGAGGAATGGTTTTATACATTTCAAACCACGATTTCTGGATAGTTTGCGGAAAAGTATAGCTTCGTTTTGGACAGTGTCTAAATTTGTATATTCCGGATACCGGTAGTTATAAAACACAGATTTTGGCGATTGGTTGTTACTTTCCAAGCGCGTGTGGATACTTGCGGTACTTGTGCACATGTTCAATAAAATATTACGATTTAAGCACATTTTTTTAATTAAATCCATATTAAAATTAATGTAGTATACGTGTTGTACGAAGGTGTGACTGTATATATTTTCTTCTCAAGAGTGTTTAAAAAAAACATACAGTACATACATACATGCACCAGAAATGTCACTCTTAACAATAATCATTTGGTATATATATATATAATTCAGGTCAGATTAATAGGCAATAAATTACTACGTTTTAAGATGACTTCAAATCTTTTATCAAAATTCTTTTTTAATGTATAACTTTCGAGAACTACGTGTTTTACGTTAAAATAATGCTATGATTTTACAGATTCAGCATCTTTAATGGATATTTTAATAATCAAAACTGACAGAAAATAACTCCCGATTGACCGCAAAAATTATGTTTAAATATTTATATTTCGTTGTTTATGTTAATGAATGTCTGACTTAAATAGTTATTTGAGCTGTGCAAAAATGCCGACAATTACCCAAATTCACCATCATTTTGGCGTTCATATTGGGTGTTGGTGGCCACTTAGGAATTGATCTTGGTTTACGTTATATGTCAAAACACACTTACATATGACATTTGAACACGCGGAGCTTAATAATACAGCGAGCCAGATATTCACAGTTATACATATATGTATTCGTCCTAATAATTAACTCGTATGCACCCCTGGAAATACCAACCACCCCGAAAAAAGCGTGTTTAACACCATATACAGATTCAGTATACCAAACTGGTTGTGTTCTATTTTATCAATATATCTCGCAAATTTACTTTGGCTTTACTATTAAGCGTATTTAAAATTCACAAACGACTCCCATATACAAGTGTTCATCACAACTTATGTCATTCCAATAGCCTGACGTAATCATTGCCAAACAGTGCTCGTTGCCGTCGTTGTCGTTGTTAGGCTCATCATCACGCCAGTTTTGAAACCCAGCTTGACCTTTAAGCGGAATGGAGGTTCCACTATGTGCCCATTTCCAATGTCCTTCTCTTTTCAGATAGGTTCCACCAAGGAAAATATGTCGAAAAGTGCGAAACAAAAACTCGTTTTCTTCCATGTTTTGAACCTCAGGCAGATGGGCGCTCATCTGTTTACAGAATTCAGTAGCACCTTGACAACTCATATTTCTTTTCACCTGAATATACTTCGATTTATTAAACATGACCGGCGGAGACAAACCCAATATACTGTTCAATCCTCTCTTGTGCAAGTCCCAGTCATTTCTTAATTGTTCCTCTAATGTTATTATCTTTATGTTATTCTCTCTTAACTTAGTATTTAATGTTTCGACGTTTGCATTTGCCTCATTTAATTCATTCTTGACATAATCCATATTGTCCCTCACATTATTAGATAGCGATTCTAACTTTTCGTTTAAAGTTTGTAATTGTCCCCGAACTTCAATCAAAGCCATGTTGTTGTAATCTTCGTGTTTAATAATGTTATTTATTTTGTTTTCAATGTTTGCAATAAATGATTCATGTGACGATACAATCCCTTTTATTTCGTTCATTTGTTTTGCGGTTTCGATCCAATGTACCTTCAACTCTTCAGTTGACTTTTTCAGAGCCATTTTCTCGGCCTTAAAAGCATGTGTTAATACATTAAACAGATCACGGTGACTTATTGTGGTATCTTCGAACGTTGCTAAATCAGCATTAGTCTTCTGTAGCCCATCCGTTCTGTTACCACTGGACGTTGCGCTCAGTCCATGCAAAGCGTTATCAAAGTTGTCAGACAATTTGGTGTATTCGTACCTCATCAGTTGTATTTGCAATTCCAACATATCTTTGATCGTGTTTATCTTCTTGTCTAACATGTTTATAGACAGCGTTTCTGAGTTTATTGTCATCAGAACTACAATATACACACACTTTAAGACACTAACCATTTTGAACAGCTGCTTAAACGTTCTTACACCACAATAGTATATTATTCAATAAAACTTGAATATCTCTACGCGCCAGAGTAAGCCTTGCATATGATCAAAATAAGTCCATCAATGCTACTTCCGGTTTCGGTCAAGTGGTTTGTTTACGTAAGTTTGTGCAAATTAAATTCGGCTGTCAGCACTTTGCATCTCTCTGCACAGACACGTGCACTTAATCCGTAAATAAATTTAAGTGATCCGTTAATAAATTAAAGTGATTCATACTCTCAATGAGAGGATCTAGATGTATATGTAAAAGTTTCCACTTACGGGGAAGTTTTAATTCAATATGTTGTTTTATTCAAAGAACATGTTTATTGATTGTGAATGTAGCCATTGTCTCGTAGTTTCTGATAGATTGTTAAACAATGACAATTTTATTGAAACAACATTGCAGCTAAACACAATAACTACAGAAATGGTCTCGTTAACAGAACAGAACAGAACAGAACAGATAGTTTATTTACGACTTAAGCATATACAGCTCATCGTCAAAATAACAATCAAGAAAAAAATAAATACACATGCGCCAAATAAAAAACAATTTTGTTAATGCATGTTTGCTTATATATGCATTTTGTGAGAACGTAATATGTAAGAGAAGGCTCTTATTTTCTTAACAAAGTTGAGTGAATGTTCAAACATCCGTTATTCATTAAGAAACATTTATGCAGCTAATTATCATATACAAACAATAAGGGGAAAAAAATATTCTCTATATATTTTCGGCTCTACGTTTAAATGCTTTAATACAGAAATTAGCAAGACGTATCAGTATAGATTTTCTGGTCTCATTTAATAATTGTAAAAATTTAAACATGCTTGGTCTTCTTCCGTAAAAAAACAGGTATAAGTGTATTTCTAAAATTATCATATAAAGGGCATATCAAAACAAAATGGTACTCATCTTCAATTTCATTAAGTGTACAAGATTTACAAATTCTTTCATTTCTTGGAATATTTTGGTGTCTACCAGTTTCTATAAATAGAACATGAGAAGATAATCTTACTTTTGCTAATATGTTTCTAAATTTAGATTTTTCAACTTTATCCAAGTAAAGGGGTCTCTCAAAAATGGGTTTCAACTCCCTAAAAAGACATAGTGATGAAGCGTCATTAACCTTAATTCGCCATTTTGAAATAAACAAATCGTATAATCTATTGCGAAACATTACAATAAAGCTGTTAACATTAACAGATTCTGGATACATCCACACGTCATTAAAACCTGACTCTTGCAACAGATAACAATAATCATCAGTTGCTAATAATATACTTGCAAAGCATTTGTAACACTTTACGATGCAGATGTTATATATAAGAAAGCTTAACTTGTGATTCTGATTATTTATAGATTATTGACAAATGTATGGTTATATTATACAAATGACGCTCTTTTTGCTGAAAATGTTGACAATATCTGTTTTGGGAACTCACATCAAACGTACTTTCGCTTATGTACATGAGTTGCAAATAATCTTTAAATTTTGACACTTCCTAGCATTAGCTCAAGTATACGGTTAATGAATAAAAAATAACACTTTTGGTGATAATGTTTATTTGCTAAGTTGATTTGTCTGTGTCCAAAAATGTAGGGCATCAGTGTCTGTGGCTTATAAGATATCTAGTTCTGTTTGCTATGGACTGAAAGCAACACATAGTTAAGAGTATTGTAAAATCACTTGAATTGACTTCTTTTCTTTATTAATTGGTTATTTTCTTAATTTTATTTTCCACATGTGTTTTCTCATTTTTGCGTAGGAAGTTTGGGATTTAGTTTTGCAGACTTCAGTCTGATGAACAACATTTAGTTTACGTGAAATATTAAAGCTAGAAATCATTCAATCTATAAAAATAAAAAAACAACAAAAAAAAATAAAATCAGTTGGACATTTCGTTATGGTCTCTTTAAGAAACCTCTTTAAATAATATAACATTCAGACTGGAGGAGGATGTTTTGTAGATATTGTTTAAGTGGTTCAATATAGAGGCATGTATGCACACTCCGACCACTAGTTAATAACTAGGAGTGTTCTCCTTAACAATGAAGATTTGAGGCTGGCTAGTCTATTCATAATGAGAGATGTTCATCTGACACTAAGTGATTTCTAAAGGAAAAACTCAAATTAACAATACCAGTATTGTGACTATGTACTTAAAGAAGTATTTTATGTATGAAAACCCATCAATGTTAAAAGAGTGTTTTCTAGAAGATTCATTGTTAACACGTATTATACAATTTTAAGCAATCGTCACAAATGCTAGAAGGCAAAGTATTTGTAATCGACTGACATTTATCTTTTAGTCATAAACTACAGTGTATAAGAATATATCAATTTGCTTTGTTATCTCCCAGTCCACATATGACAGTATAGTACTTGTATAATACTGCTTACACAAATGTTATAATTATGTTTCAATGCTTGCCATACAGCAATAAAAACAATTATTTCCAATTTGCCTTATTAACCTAACTTGCAGATGCATTTTGGTCCAAATTATACAACTTCTATGGATTTTAATAGGTTAACAATTCAACTGCAATATACAGTATCATTATAAACTTTGCTTTAATTAATTATCATTCTACCACCACCCGAAACCTGTTATCTGTTGACAGTGACGGCAATAAAAAGATAGTTTATTCTGCTACAAAACATGTTGTTTTCTGCAATACATCATGGAGTTATACGGCAAAAAATCATGGGGTTATTCTGCAGTCAAAGCTTATATACGTTGCAGGTTTATTCCCTTCGTAGAGAGAATCGTGGGATCACCAAATCACATATTAAACATAGTATAAACATTATCTTTACCATATAAAGGCTAGTTTTAGTCTGGGTCACATAAAGCACAAACTAGGTCACCGAACTCAAACCTTTGGCTACACCTTGAACTCAGGTTAGTGCTTTAAGGCCACCGTGGCCTCTTTTAAATACTAAGTTAAACTGAAGGCTTGTTAGAAGATTCTATCTCAGTTAAAAATATGAGTTTTTTATACAGAGTATGAATCATCGTTTGTACCATTAGAATTTCGCTTTAGATAGCAGGTGGGTTCGTGTTCAGTCAATGTTTCGAATTAAGCGCCTTGGTTGAAAACTGACCATACCCTTGTTATAACTACCCTTGTAAAGCAACATTTTGCAAAGCACGAATCAGTTATACCCCAGAACTGAAGCTCGGCCTTGAATGACGAAGGACAAAGATCGGCGGATATGTGAAACAGCCCGCCCTGATGATAATATAAGATGCACTGCAATGCGGCCGGGTGTCGTTCCACAAAGATTTCGCTTGACATACGCTAAAGTTGATGATGAAAATGTTCTGGCACCGCCTTGACCTATCGTAACCATGTAGTTTCGGACATCTAAAAACGCTGACCGCTGAAGTTCACACGTTGAAGCGTTACGGTGTCGCCCTTCATTATTCCCTTGCGTAGGTATATGATCGCGGTTTATAAAATATTCAAAGTGAAAAATTACAGCTTTTTAAGAGTTCACTTTCGATATAAAAAAAAATATGTTCATCTACAGCTTAAAATTGATAGCTTGATTTGATTCTGATTTTTTTTTAATAAGATTCTTATTCCACTATATGCGCTTTTTTAAAGCGTCCGTTTTAGTAGCGTGCAATTCCAATGTGCAGCACAAATGTTTGTATTCACAGGCGCATGCGTGGGGCTGGTGTTCGACTGCATGTTGACTGTTATTTCATATCGGATATTCGACCAGCAGTGATAGCGTTAGTTGCCGCCTATTATCAGGTATTGTGACAACGGAAATTATCAGCATAATAGAACTCTAAACAGATATCACAAACGAAAGTGATGAATTATTTGTAATCGCTTCCTATAGAACCATGTGCCTAGCAACTTAAGTGTTTCTCCTTCATGCCGACATTGTTGCCTACGCATCTAAACACGGTTATGTAAATGACTGTCTCCTTTGTAGGTGCCACAGTGTCTCAGTTGTATCATTGTTATAACATTCAATAAATGTTAATTTCCTAGTTGTTTTACACCTTTTATGTTTTAATGGAACTGAATTTAATATAATATGTGTTTTATATTAACGTGTATGTAAGATGATCATTTGCTTATCCAAAAATTAAACATGAACTTGAATCGTTTGCCCTTTCATTTAATCAGACTTTGACTAACAAAAAGAACTCCACGAACGAGAATGACTGTAGTGAAAGAATAAAGTTTCCAGATAGACGCTCCATCTCTTACTTACATCGATATCTTCACTGCAACATATTCATATTTGGATAGCAAAAAACATAGTTCGGGTGCAAAATACAGCTTATGCAACTTTGCAATAGTGGCGATTAATGCCTAAAAAGTTAATTTACAGTCATTTGAATAGCGGTGTGTTAACAACAATGTGTTCATTCACTAAAAGCACGCAGTAATAAAGCCGTTCGTCTTTGTGTTACTTATAAAACTATCCACGTCGTGCTATGCTGTCTGTCTGTCTATTTGAGCATCGCTCTGTGAAATGGGGGTATTCGATTGAGTTGCGAGCCCGCTAAGATTCTCGCGATTTAGTTACGAAACGGTAACGATTTGTGGAGAAATGGGTGTGGTATATAAACAGAGCTTCTCGGTTTTTTCAGTCATTCAGTTGTAAGGGCTTTGTATGAATTATAGGTAATTTGTTTATAATCAAAAATGACAAGAAAACGCAGGGGCAGGGGAGAGATAAGTAAGAATACAATCGAAGAAGAAAGCACAGAAAGTCTTCCGAAAGGTGCTCTTCGTCGAACTTCCATTTTTGATTTGGCGCCAAAAAGGGAACGGAAGCCTTCTTACACATGTACATGTACACAGAAGAATGTAGGTCACATGGTAAAAAATGATCAAAATCAATAGATATTGGCGCCTAATTCATGGGTGCGTTCGTTGAGGTCCTAGCTTAGTCGTCACCGATCTGCATCATTTGTAGTACAGTCGCACTAGATTCTTACACTTCGTAGTGAAGTCGCGACCCTATTCGCAAGACTTCAACCGAACCCCACAATTCGTCGTAACTCAATCGTACCAGTGTCGTAACTGAATCGTAGACTGTCACGAGTCTTCCCGATTCAATAAATGTGAGAAATCGTAGCGAATCGTGGGCTTGTTTTCGTAGTGGAATAGTGCAAAAAAGGGGGTTCAATGCATGTGCGTAAAGTATTGTCCCAGATTAGCATGTGCAGTCCGCACAGGCTAATCAGAGACGACACTAAACGAAACAAGTATAAAAACGGAAAGTGCCGTCCCTGATTAGCCTGTGCGGACTGCATAGGCTAATCAGGGACGACATTTTACGCACATGCATTAAACCCCCTTTTCACAGAGCGAGGCTCATTAAGATTATTCGTCGTCTGCAGTATTACAGTAATATGACGGCGGTGAGATAACCTACTCACACATGTCTTGGGTACTTGCCCTGCATTAATCCGATGACTGCACAGGCTAATCTGAAACGACACTTTAGGGACGTGCATTAAGTCCAGTTTTCTCGGAACGCAGTTAAATGATGTTTGTCGTGCACAAAGCTTGTAAATTAAGTCTTAGGCCAGTCAAGCGATGCGTTTTGATTATCAAGAATAAACCAATATGTATATTCTCGATGTATTGATTCAGATCATCGTTTTCTGTTTGCGAGTAAAAGCATGAATAAAATAATGGAACTCAATTCAATAAGTTCTTTCCCGATTCAATAGGACATTCCGGTGGCATGTACGTTTGAGATATTGTCTCATTTAAACGTAACGCAATTTAGAACTTTTAATTAAACTTTGCTCGTTATAACGCTTATAATGTTTATTTCACACTGCTCACTCACTCGAAGTTGCATACAATTAGTTCCGTGCTGTTACTCTGTGAATTTCGTGGGTCTTTTTATTTTACCATTCCATTTAATTTGCCCAATTAAAACTCAATCAGTTGTTGAGCCCAGGTCGTAGATACCCCCACTGCAGCAATATTTCTCAATAATGACATACAGACGTTACAAAATAATACGCTCGCTCAAACACAGGTTCTTTAATGGATTCGGTCATCAAACATTGTGCATTTGAAGATTAAGCATTATACAAACTAATTGTCTTCCAAATGTCCGTTTTTTGGGTCGATGGTGACAATAAGCAATTATCTAGTGCCGTCGTTTCGTAAAGAATGTGAAAAAAAACATTAGAAGCGCCTTTATGTGAATGGTACATTTTTAGCTTTTCAACGAATCATGTTGTACAGTTAAGCAATTTAATTGCTTTGTTAGGTAATTAAGTTCTTAAATGCTCCCTGACAGTTTTAAGATATAACCGACCCTAAATAGCATCATATTTATAATATATATAATTTGAAATGAAACTTTCCGTTTTCGTCAAAGTGTATTACACGTTTGCATTAGTCGGCATCAATAAAAGGATACGCTTAAGGTTGATCATGATATTCCATGACACGCAAAAACCATACTGTCAATACGTAATTAAGTGTTTGTTTAATGTTTCGATCTTTTTAGTGTGTAAACGACAACAGCACGTTAGATAAATTAGATTAATCTTACACGGTAAACTGTAAAGAGTTCTTTGGAATAAATAACATCTGAAAATAGTGCTGTGTTTCACCAATATGTCACGATCGAACATGTTATATGAGTGAAAAATTCGACCGAATATGACACAGGTGTGATACATTTGGTCAAATTTGACGAATACGGTACATTAAAAACCGATATATTCGCCGGGCTTAAAATTTTTAATGCACACCAAAACGAATATGTGACGTCCTAACACATGATACAACAACAAAAATGGCAACGCATTCTTCACATATGTTTAAAACAAACGTGTTTTAACAATCACATTCCTATGACAGCTTATTTTGCCACAAAGTTTTGGTTCATCATCTTCATCATAATCGTCGTCATCGTCGTCATCATCTTTTACTAGACAATCTCATTAGATATTATGTTTTAGATTCATTCATATGTAACACACATTAAGTTGTACCATATTGCGACGTTTCCCCTTTCATTTTTTCGTATCAATATATGGCGCACACCCAAGCGCTTTACAGCAGTATGAGCCTTACCGTGCCGTGTTGCATTGCACTTTGGGGATTATGTTACGCACAATGTCTTTGAACACCAATGAGCTTTACCCGATGAATGCACGTTGGTGTCAACCTGACGTTTGTAGTACACACCATTGCAATCATAACATAAAGGTCGGTTGCAAAAGTGCATCATATTGATCCTCCCACCTTTTCTTCCTCACCATCATCTTTAACCTCTTAGTCAGCATCAGTATTAGAAAATTATCATTTTCATCAGCACCGCCATCGTCGTTGTTATGATGATTTTATCACCTTCATCGTTATCGTTATGCCATCAGAATTGCCCTACTCATTATATACCATATAAACCTTATAACAGTTAATACATATATAAAATGTTTCAAAGTAATAACACGGTAACCAAAAGTGTTCGTGATATAAGCACGTATTTGCAAGCCTGTTTAATTCGTGAAGAAATCTAAACGTGAATAAATGATAATGATGATGATATTTATAAATGCCCAAGTGATGCTGATGATTATCAGTTCGATATACCATCATATTAAATATAAATAGATTAAATATGTTCCATTTAAGACCGAGCGGTGTTTTTAATCCGTGATATAAAGCGTCAAAGTAGTAGTAGTAGTAGAAGTAGTAGTAGTAGTAGTAGTAGTAGTAGTAGTAGTAGTAGTAGTAGAAGTAGTAGTAGTAGTAGTAGTAGAAGTCGCGGCTGCGGTCGCGGTCGCGGCTGCGGTCGCGGTCGCGGCTGCGGTCGCGGCAGCGGCAGCGGCAGCGGCAGTAGCAGTAGCAGTAGAAGTAGTAAGAGTAGTAGTAGTAGTAAGAGTAGTAGTAGTTAGAGTAGTAGTAAGAGTAGTAGTAAGAGTAGTAGTGGTAGAAATAGTGGTAGTAGTAGTGGTAATAGTAGTTGTAGTAGTAGTGGTAGTGGTAGGGCAGAATTTATATTTTCCTGACAGAAATACATGTGTCGTTCCATTAAAAACAAACACCATGTTAATGATCAAACGTTCATTCTTAGATAAATATTAGATATATATTATATTAAGATTGTAAGTTGAGGATGCTTCGCCAACACTACGTACGAGCACTTACGAGCACCATTCACTAAAGAAGTAGATGAAGTATGTCAAAGTTAGCATTGAGACTTACAGTGTTGGTAACATTGGTAAGACGACTCATGTGAAATAAAGGGATACGAATATATATTTCAACAAATTAAAATTCTTACGAATGCACCGTGGGGGTTCCAGCGGATTCCATTCGCCGTCCACTCTGCACTATAGCCTGCTCAGTCCTTGAAGGTCGTAACCGGGGTTGCAAGCAAACATTGCATAGGATCAGATATTGTAGTTATCATCTAAACGTTTACCATTAGACAGAGGATTCAATGCGCCGCATGTTAGCTCTTCAATACAAATAGAAACATTGCCCGAGTCGTTTATTGAACTGAAACCACTAGGAGCCCTGTATGTGACCTCGAAATATATATTTTACCAGTGTAAGAGTAGATAATTAAAGTAATATACGGATTTCTACTAACAAACTCATTATCAACGACTCATTACAAATCATCTTGTCGAGACAAATTTAACACGTTTTTTTCACGTTTGTAAATTATACAGTTTGCATACCAATTGTAGTTTGATACCACGTTATGCTCTATTATATAATTTATTAATGCGGAGAGAAGTATAACTTGCAAAAATATCCGCATTATATTGGACTAACTTGAATACAACATACAATCAATCGTGTGTTTGGGTCTATGAGAAAAGTGAAATGTCTCAAACGGGCAAGCTAATCAGATTCCTAAGACCACTATTAACTCTTCATCTTTGTCAGTCTGAAGTGGTTACAGAATAAATAAAATCGTATGATCGAACGCTAAGCATAATTTCAAAACAGCTGGTACATATTATCAGGGCATGTATCTTAAAACTATCTCTAAGATGTACACGTTAACATATGTCTTAAAACTAATTTAAATGAACTTGTTAACATATTTTCATTATTTGTAAATGTCATTTAAAGAATTTTCTAACACATATTTAGAAATTAACCATTTATTTCATCCAATGAAATGGCTCGATTGCAATCATGTAATCATTAATACCATGAACTTAGCGCGCAATATTACTGGCCTTTGATTGGTTGTTCTTTACCATCTCTTCAAAGAAGCTGTAGTTAAAAGAGCTACCATATTTGGAACACTACGTTATACTATTTCTTGATTTCCATGTGCCTAATCAATCAAATTGTAGGATGTATTCTACGTAAGTCCGCCCCTTCACAAAAAAAAGATTGTAAAGGGTTCATTTAAAAGGATCGTCTTCGTCGAGATTCGAACTTGGGACATTTGAAAATAAACTTAATTGCGCTACCACTGGACCATTTAGGCTTCAGCGAAAAGTCTCGTATTGTACACGCTATGTTAGTTACATAATTATTTTCAAAATTAAAAGATTTTTCTTAGTCAAGAGCGTCATTAAGCTGCTTTTTGCATCTATACCACACATTTTAATTGATATCTTGTCAAATTGTCAATAAGTGGCGTTCAAGTTATTTATGTTGAAAATTAACTGGATCAGTGTTAAGTAACATTCAAATAAACAGCGCTGTAGGAAAAGACAGTTATAAGAAAAACATTTTATTATCATTACTTAAGCACGATCTTGCTTAATAAAGTAATTCAATTGAATTCAAAATGCAGATCACATGTCACATTTAAAGCGCACAAGGTAATGTGACTCCCCGATATAGCAACTCTCATAAGGTTAACTAGATTAAGCAGGCACGTTATTTAATCAATCAACTGAAAAATAAAAAATAAAAATCATTATGAAAACTAAATTTATATTATATGTTATGTGGTTATCTGTCAAAAAATTTCCATAAAAAACTAAATTTGTCTTTACATAATGACTTATGCACAATCATTTCAAACTTAAAATATACTAATTAATCAAAAACGGAAATCTTAATGATAAGTAAATTTAAATAATCTTTTAGCTTTTCGTCGTGCACGTGTCCTTCATTTTAGCAACATATTGATAATAGATTTTAATTGTTGCGAGCTAAAAACTCAATCGTCACTTAAACATGTCGTAAGATCAAGATCAGAAAGGTTAATGGTTATTACAGACTTGAGAATGTTTCAGAAGTCTGCACCTGCTGGCTTGAAACATGTTTACTACTTGTTCCCATCCTTTCCATGGGTTGTTGGGCTAGTTTTTGGACGATCTGTTTTGCAGTCGATAACATTACCAAGTACAAAAGGGAAACTGCAATTCAGATTGGAAAGCACACTTACAGCTTGATTAAGAGTGCCTCTCGAAACACATCTGTACATAAAGTGGCATAACGACTTCGTGACTATCTTTAAGTACCTTTCACCGCTTTTCTTGACACTAAAGCTAGTTCTTTGAGAATAGGCACTTGATAACGTCATTCGCTGATCACATGAGCTGTGTTATTTTGATTCTGGGTCAATATATTTTGTCTTGATTTTAGTACAAGATTAGCTAAAATTGCGACGTTATTTCGTTATTGTCTTTATCGTTATTTAATAATTCATAATAATTGTTTGGGTAAATTAATTTCGTAATAAACATGTAGTTCATGTTCGTTAATGAATTTTTCAAAACCATAATATGTTTGAAAATACACTAAGTTGGTCTCAAACTTGATCTGCCTGTTAAATCGTCCACAGTCGCGACCACATTTTCCAATTCCTAATGGAAACATAATTAAACAAAAGTATCTATTTTATTCTTTTGTTCAAGTCGAGTAAAACAAAAATAAGTATTGGCCATTTGCACGGGAAGCACGTGAAAATCAGACCCGCACTTGGCTCAGACTACTACTACTCTTACTACTACTACTTCTGCTGCTGCTCCTACAATTAGAGCAACAGAAGCAGCAACAGCAACAACAACAACAACAACAAAAACAACAACTACTACTACTACTACTGCTACTGCTCCTGCTGCTGCTACTGCTCCTGCTGCTACTGCTACTGCTTCTGCTACTTCTATTACTTCTACTACTACTACTACTACTACTACTACTACTACTACTACTACTACTACATTTATTATTGAACTTGCACAAAAATAAACATGCTGTTACACAGTTTAATGATGCTAATGCTCAATGAGGGATATGTGTACAATCTAATAAACTTAAACACTGTGTGCATTGGAGACATTGGATATTAAATAACCAAATAGATACAGGAACAAAAAATCTCACTAGACTGGGGAAAACTGTCAAGCCACCTGAGAGGCTAGTCGTGTGAAATAGCTGTTCTCTGTATGTTAACTAATGTCTATAAACCACGGGTTAAATCGTATGCATAATGTGCCCCCACAAAGTGGGCGGCATATAGCGTTGCTCTTGTTCGTCCGTACGTGCGTACGTCCCGAAATTTTGTTAACGCAACTTCTCTTTAACCGATGGGCGGATTTCAATCAAAATTTCATGGATGAACACCCATATTGTTTAGATGATGATAAAGGCGAGAATTTAAGCTGCGATCAAATTTTACAGAATTATGGCCCTTTGTTGATTGTTCAATTATATAGATTGTGAACGCAACTTCTCTTACAATACTTGGCGGATTTTGTTCAAACTTTCAGGAATGAACACCATTATTGTATAGATGATGATAAAGGAGATATTTTTTGCTGCGACCAAATGTGACAGAATTATGGCCATTTGTTGATTTTTTCAATTATATAGTGTAAGAACGCAACTCCTTTTAAACCACATTGCGGATTTTGTTTAAGTTTTTAGGGATGAAAACCCGTATTGTGTAGATGATCATGAAGGAGAGAATTTCTGTTGCAACCAAATTTTACAGAATTACGACCATTTGTTGATTTTCCCACTATATTATATAGAGGAAACGTCCCGAAATTTTCTGACTGATCTTGAACTGATTGGATAATTTAGCTCAAACTTTCAGGGATGAACACCCTTATTGTGTAGATGATTATGAAGGAGGGACTTTTTGCTGCAACCTAAATCAGTATTTGCAACAACTTCGTGCTCAAAGTTTTTAGCAAATGTGCAAAGTAGGGGCACCAGTGTCCTCTGGACAAATTTCTAGATCTATTTGCGTTTTAATCAGCGCTGCTTCTACTGTGACATGAAACCTTGGTGTATGCGTTAAAGTGTTTTTGTGTTTAAGTCAGTATCGCTTTTGTTGCACAAATTCCAGATGACTAATTGTGTGAATGACAAAGGGGCTATGATACTTTGAGGGGCCCCAAAAGGGCAAAGTTTTTTTAAAAATCAGAAATTGAGAATGTCAGTTTGATTTATACTGAATATATTTCACGGGAAATTTAATTATCCAGTTTGGAAAAAAAAGCATTGTATAAATTGATTTTTGTTTGTTTGGCCCTTTTCTTGTTAACACTTTGACGTTTCTTGTTTACATTTTGACATCATAACTTTGAATGTTCAATATCACTGCATCTGATTTGTAACAAGCAAAACAGCTCAGTTGGTTTAGGTGCCGTCTGGTATTATTTACTCTTATAACACCTAAGTAATGAGTTTGATCCCTACTTCAGGTTTTATTTTTTTTTCAAACATTATTGTAATTCGTTTTTATCTAATTAAACTCAATGCTTTTATCAATTGCGGTTTATTCATCGAATATGTATTTGTAAAACCCAATAATATTATTTAAAATATTTTTAATTAAAATAGGAATCTATATTTTCGTTTCCATCGCCCCTTTAAAGATTATTTAACATTGGCAATTATAATCAATATTAGTACAAACTGCACTTAATTATATACGGTTGTTTGTTTCAAGACAATATTTTGAGAGAAATGAATGCAAGATTTGTGTGTTTTTGGAACGCGGATTTACACACTAACCTTGGTTAATGCTACAATTTAAATATAGCTATAACATTCAAATCGAAGATGAAACTTTCAAAATTAGATGAAATAATGAATGATAAGTGGTTTTTAGCTCATCAATTTTTTGAAGAAAAAAAATGAGCTATTGTCATCACCTGAGCGTCGGCGTCGGCGTCGGCGTCCGGTTAAGTTTGGTGTTTAGGTCCACTTTTCTAATAAAGTATCAAAGCTATTGCATTCAAACACGGCACACTTACTTACTATCATGAGGGGACTGGGCAGGCAAAGTAAGATAACTCCGGCTGGCATTTTGACATAATTAGGTGCCCTTTTTATACTTAGAAATTTGAAACGTTTTGTGTTTAGGTCCACTTTATTCCTAAAGTATCAAAGCTATTGCTTTCATACTTACAGCACATACTAACTATCATAAGGTGACTGTGCAAGTTATGTAACTATGACTGGCCTTTTCGACAGAATTATGGCCCCTTTTAAACTTAGATAATTGAAAATTTGGTTAAGTTTTGTGTTATGGTCCACTTTACTCCTAAAGTATCATAGCTATTGCTTTCAGACTTAAAACTCTTGCTAACTATCATAAGAGGACTGTGCAGGCAAAGTTATGTAACTCTGACTGGCATTTTGACAGAATTATGGCCCCTTTTATACTTAGAAAATTGAAAATTTGGTTAAGTTGTGTGTTTTGGTCCACTTTACTTCTAAAGTATCATAGCTATTGCTTTCACACTTGGAACACTCGCTAACTATCATAAGAGGACTGTACAGGACAAGTTGCATAACTCTAGTTGGCATTTTGATGGAATTATGGCCCTTTTTTACTAAGTAACCTTGAATATTTGGTTAAATTTTGTGTTTAGATCCACTTTACTTTTAAAGTTTCAAGGCTATTGCTTTCAAACTTCAAATAGTTTCTTAACAAGAATGCGGGTACTGTACCTGGCAAGTTGAATTTGACCTTGACCTTTGAATGACCTTGACTGTCAAGGTCAAAGTATTAAATTTTGCTAAAATTGCCATTACTTCTTTATTTTAATGATCAGATTTGATTCATACTTTGACAAAACAACAATTACCTGACATACCACAATAGACTCGACCCAAACCATCCCCCACGCTCCACCCCAGAATCCCCCCCCAAAAAAAAAATATGTGTTTTTTCCATTTTTTTTCTTATTTTTGAAAGATCATCTAATGAATGACCACACCCCACACTATACCCCCTCTTAAACCCCCCGACCCCTTTATAAATAATAAAAAAATGAAACATGGTTAAACAAAAACACAAAAATTTATATTTATTATTTTATTTTTGAAAGACTGTCCAACCATCCCACCCTACAAATGTATCAAGAGCAATTCATCAGCTAGGTGCTATATTTGCAAACACGAGTAATACGTAAAATGAATATTATACAAAACAAGCTCATTCTATACGGAGATCACGTCAAGAAATATTTGATCATACAGTAATATGTAACATACGTAATGTTATTAGACTAACAATAATGATCGCCAAACAAATGTCACTGTATACAAAACATTGTGGATTACGATATACAATTTGTTTGACGTATTTCTATGTTTTGAAGGATATCTTTAAGACACGCAGGTCATTTTTGAATACAATAATAAAGAGTTTTTGTGCATTCATGTTTTGAGTGTAAAACATGTAATGAAAGCAATTTAACGGGTAACAATTTGAATTGCCTGACACTACACTTGCACAGGACTTAAACAAGACAGGTATTAGAACATGTGTTGCTCATTTATGTATAATGCCAGGTAAAATGGGTGTAAGATTATCCCAAACATTCTGATATACTCTATTGATATTTGTTTAAACCTAAACTTACATAATGAACATTTTTGAATTCCAAATTATGTGGTTATTTGATCCAGACCATTTGACAAAAATGAATTCTCTTTGGCGGGCAATTTCAGTTTTGAGCCAATGAATGGTTGATGAGTTGTACATTGATTTCATATATTACAATCGAACGATAGAATACTTTAGTTATTTACACTAAACTTGATCAACGCAAAGGATCTAAGCAGCTGAATCAATAATGTGCCAATAGTTTACTAAAGAGAAATATGTAAATATAGTGTTATTATGCCTTTCCCGTTTAAACATTAACATCCGTTACATGACTGAAATCGAGATAAGATAATCGACGTCATATGGACCAATCGAAAGAGGGTGTTTTAAATGCACATATGTGATGTGAAAAATTTAGCATAACTTGTTCATTACCATACAACTTGTGATGTGTGTCACTGAGCTTGCCTTGTTGGTCAGGATTTCATTGGGTCAAAATAAAGCAAGGAATAAAATGTGGTCTGGTGGCAAACAAATTCTTTCAATTTTCGTGCGTCAACATGCAGGAAAGTGCGTCTATTGATATCCCTGTTTATCCAACCTCTTTCCGAGAAATGTAAATTACTCAGCTATAAAGTACAAATATGCAGTCATGTGACCTATAGGAAAAAACATGACGTACCGTATGTTCCCATTGTTTTGTCGTAATATACTTTTGATTCTCATGCGTTGCTATTGTTGTATTTTTAATAGATATCGTACAAACCAAGTTGATATATTCGGGTACTCCCAGCTACGGTATTCAATCATTGAGTAAATGATAGAATGATTAATTGATATAGCTCACATACAGCATATCATACACGTTGTCAGAGGAGTATTTTAGAAGTTTTATATTTGATAGTTTCAAAACAGCATTTCAATTATTCGTTTTGAAGAAAGCACACTTTTGAGTTGCGGTGTTTTGAATGTAAAACATTAGTTCTACATCAAACAGAGTGCATCATCAATAGTAAATGTTCATTTTATGATAATGAACTTAAATACAACTCATTTTAAATATTGCCAATTTTGAACAATTTCAGGATTGAATTCTTCAAAACATTAATACTTTAAAGTTCGTAACACTTGAATCTTTAGTTGCCAATTGAAGTTGCTTCATTTGCTTTAACCAATTGATTGAATTGCCGATAAAACCGATAAAACCGCGAGCCGTTGCGCTCCGCTGTATAGAAATTAGAAATAAGTGAAATCTTTGGAGCAGATCTCTTCAAAGACAGCTTTATTGCACATGTATTCTCCATAATGTATTTTCTACATTATCTACAAAGAATTCATTATCATAATTTGTTTGGTGTTCGCTCAGGGGATGCGGCAAATATGTGCGAGAAATAAATAGTTAAATCTTGAAATGAAAACAAATGCACCTTAGTCCACAGCACACTGAATTGGTACAAAAACTATATACTGAGCCATGATTTTGTCATACATTAGTGACAGTAGAAACTTTTTTTTAAAAATGCAGAAGTCATGGGTATGTTTTAAGTCAAACACTGGGCCAGATGATAGTATTAAGAGTTTGTTATTGGCAGTAAAGAAGAGTTGAATATGTTTGGCATTAATTTTTTAACGAATATGGACAACCTATGCAAATAATTCTGCGCTTTTCGCTTGCCTTTGATTATATCGGAAGCAGAATAAATATTTGTTTTCGCTTTTTCGCTCCAAAACGTTTGGGCCAAAATGAAATAATTTGATGTGGACTGACCGATTCCATGCAAAGAAGGTTTTCACAAAATTCATGTTTGATACGTTTTCAATTTTGTGCATCTGCTAAGATAAGTATAACACGTAAAAAAGTTACACCTAATCTATTTGAATGTCCGTAATGATTATTTGGCGGAAATATACAACAAATAATCGTAACTCTTTAATTTGTTAAGAATCTTGATTCGAAAATTTCCGTCACCATACGATTATTCATGAGGTTTGACCGTGTAATTAATTGTGTTGGCTCTTACACTCCTATTACCTTTACCACCTACATCACAAACGTATTGCGCGACCAGGAGTAAACATAAGGCTCTTAAGAAATAATAAAATACAATACAATACATAGCATTTATATAGCGCAAAAATTATTTACATATTCTATTGCGCTTCACAATATTACATATTCAGCATTAAAACCAAAACGTAATAACGATATACATTTATGTTCGAGAACGTTAAAACAGTCAACAAACAATTACTATTTTGGTTAGTAAAAAATGCAGTTCATATTAATCCTACAAGAACACTCATTGTTTGTAAAATTGTCCAAACATTCAGTAAGTGTGGTTATGAGAATCTAGAAGTGTCCTTTAGTTGGATGACTGGTTATCTATCCTTGACTTACGAATCTGACTTGCATGTAGGCATTAGCAATTACAGCAAAATAAAGGCCGAGTTGGAATTTGAGAATAAAATAATTTCAAGATTTGGGATCAGGTTACTAACACAAATAAGTTTAAATTTAAATATGCGTGGTTTAGCAATTCTTTGCGGATTACAAGCATCCCCCAAAATGAACAAACATTTCAACTTACTTTTTTATTTCAGGCGGAGAACAATTATTCTGATGAATAGAATGTCAAGATGTCTGATGATATTGTTTTCAATTATTTATTTGTTTTATCTTTTGTCGAGAATAAAACTTAAAGCAAACTTATATTTGCAAAAGAAATGTTGGGCTTATGAAAGCCTGTTTGGAACAACGACTTTGCTATTTCTGTAAGCCTGAATGGCATAATATTATGCTATGTAAGTACTTGTTTGCAGACTGAAATATAAAGGTAAATATTAACACAAGACACTGATACACAAAAACCCATACAAAAATATAGAAGCAAGAGTTATTGCTCAGCAATTATTTTTATCATTTTTTTTTTTTGCACAGCATTTAAAATTCGTGTTGATAACTCATATAAAACTATACCCACCTTCAATATAACAATCAATAAGGGCAACAACTCCCAAAGTATTTAAGAAGAAATAAGTATGGTTCTTGCACTGCACTTCCCGAAAATTAGACCTATCTACATATATAGTTTCAAGTTTATACCTCTTATATTACCCTAGATATACTCCTGAATAAACTGCACTTCCCATGTTTGCTATCAATCAATGAAGTTTTATTTTGATTGTTAAACCAATTATTATTTTTAACCAGGTTTTCCGAAGGAAAAAAACTGGTTATTAGATTGGCGAATGCGGGCGGGCTGGCGGGCTGGCTGGCTGGCTGGCTGGCTGGCGGGCTGGCGGGCGGGCGGAACAAGCTTGTCCGGGCCATAACTATGTCGTTCATTGTCAGATTTTAAAATCATTTGGCACATTTGTTCACCATCATTGGACGGGGTGTCGCGCGAAATAATTACGTC
>VMBQ01001367.1:160285-198778 GCA_007657795.1 Dreissena rostriformis
TTATATATATATTCTAAAATTCGCAAACGTGATTTGTCATTAAGTATTTAATTTATTGCCTGATCAAAACGAAAAATGGTAAATTAAGTCTTCTGTATTTATCAAGACTAACAAAACGATATTCACCATGTTAAATGCTCATTTGGAGTTATGCCAAAAATATAGCTTGAAAATGACCAACACTGGGTTGACATTAACACAATTGCAACAAACTACCAAGGGGCACAGTTTCACATTCTAACTAACGAGAACCAACTGCTGATTTACTGGAACCATTGACACTTGCTGTCAGCCATTCGTAATAAGTACATAATGACTTTGTCATTGACCTATGAACACTGACAATGGCATCACATGCAAAATGTCCCCTCAACAGGATGAACCTGTAAGGTGTTATTGTGAGATATTTCATGTTTGATGTTACAGTCTGTAAAAGCTGCCTATATTTTGGACATTGACATTTGACCACGACCTTGACCTTTAAGCGATCGATACATTGACCTTTAATTATGACTATGACCTTTAAGTTATGGGCAAAGGCCTCGCACGCAACTGAGGTATACCAAATGATGATCATTTGTTGCAAGTTACTTACAATTGTATGATGTAGAATGTAAAACAGAAGTAACGGTTAGTACACGTTGTATTATACACAAATTTGACAGTTAATCCGCTTACTTTGACCTTCATACTTCACACCTTTTCGGTACATTATTATAAAAGTTTTGATGAAAGAAAAAAATACAGTCCACATTTGCAAAACGAGTTTAAAAATCATCAAACAAAACACTGTTAAACCTACGCCCTGTGAAAAAAAGAGGGTTTAATGCGTGTGCGTTCTTATCCCTGATAAGCCTATGCAGACTGCACAGGCTAATCTGGGACACTTTCCACAAAAACTGGATTTTTGCTAAGAAAAGACTTTCTTTGAACGAAAAATATCATAAAAGCTTACTGCCTAGGCTAATCTTGGACGACACTTAACGCACATGCATTAAACCCCCTTTTCACAGAGCGTGACTCATTAAAATCCTTAAAGCTGTGATCATCTCATTGGATCAGTCAATTCAAAGCATTGGGGGACTTAAACCGGTTTGATGGCTAGCCTAAGTGTGACCTTGGCCATAGAGAAAGGGTCTTATTCGTTAGTCTTAATCGCACTCATTCTCAAAAAAAAATAAAAAATGTGGTAAGTGATTTTAAATTTGCATGATATATATGAAAAACGTCCATATGTCAAACTGTGGCCTTGTCTGTGCCTGATACCTTACATGGGCAGCATGGTCTGATATGCGACACACTGTCTCCATATGGTGAATGTTATGCGGAAAGTTACCATACAGATGCATGATACAAGTTTGGAGTTACTGTAGTGACAAGCTGAATCAAGATCAAATTTTAGTATGAAGATGACATTTGTGTTAAGGACACGAGTCTCACACGTGTCGCGCCGTATTTACCATGTTAATATAATTTTATATTCCATGAAGAATGATGCAGTCACAGCCCAGAGATGCTCGGACAGACGCGCACACGCAGTGACGCAAGCCCTCCCACAAATCCACTGCACAAATGTGACAGCTACTTGCATATGGTGCATTCTGGAAGCGGGTTCAATGAACAAAATGTACATCAGAAAAGAAATAACAATAAACTGTGTATAAGCAAAACGTAATGTGTTTTTTTTAATTGGAGAAACGAGGTCATTCAAATAATTTCAGATAACAACATGTCGTAAATTATATCAATAGTCATTAAACAATTAAGCAAAACATTAATACATTTAAATACAGGTATAATAATAAAATTAATACAAATCTTTCAAAAAGCATGTTATTCAAAAGTATAAATAGTTATTTTCATCTTAATATCTGCATGCCTGTTCATAGTCCGTTGTGTTGAAGTGCCCAAGCATATCGACACTAACAAATTCAAAGAAAGTCTTCAATGAACACAATCTATGATTTACACTGTCTTTGCAAAACGACAGCTTATCCGTTTTATCTTTGCCGTTATACACAAATCTAAGAAACACTCCGCCATCGCTGTCACGTGTCACTGCTTCAATGACCAATCTCGATGCGTATGNTGCGTTAAAGTGTGTTTGTGTTTAAGTCAGTATCGCTTTTGTTGCACACATTCCAGATGACTTATTGTGTGAATGTTATTGTTAAAGGGGCTATGACACTTTGAGGGGCCACAAAAGGGCAAAGTTTAAAAAAAAAATCAGAAATTGAGAATGTTAGTTTGATTTATACTGAATATATTTCACAGGAAATTTAATTATCCAGTTTGAAAAAAAAAATCATTGTATACATTGATTTATGTTTGTTTGGCCCTTTTCTTGTTAACACTTTGACGTTTCTTGTTTACATTTTGACATCATAACTTTGAATGTTCAATATCACTGCATCTTATTTGTAACAAGCAAAAAAACTCAGATGGTTTAGGTGCTGCCTGGTATTATTTACTCTTATAACACCTAAGTTATGAGTTTGATCCCTACTTCAGGTTTTATTTTTTTCAAACATTATTAAAATTCGTTTTTATCTTTTTGAACTCAATGCTTTTTATCAATTTCGGTTTATTGATCGAATATGTATTAGTATAACCCTATAATATTATTTACAATATTTTTAATTAAAATATTAATCTATATTTTCGTTTCCATAGCCCCTTTAAAGAATATTTAACATTAACATTATCAGCAATATTAGTTAAATTGCACTTAATTATATACTTTTTTTTTTATTCACGACAATATTTTTAGAGAAATTAATCCATGATTTGTGTGTTTTTTGGAACGCGGATTAACACACTAACCTTGGTTAATACTACAATTTAAATATAGCTATAAATACGGAAGAACATTCAAATCGAAGATGAAACTTTCAAAATTAGAAGTAATAATGAATGATAAGTGGTTTTTAGCTCATCTATTTTTTGAAAAAAATAATATGAGCTATTGTCATTACCTGAGCGTCGGCGTCGGCGTCTGCGTCGGCGTCTGCGTCGGCGTCCGGTTAAGTTTTGTGTTTAGGTCCACTTTTCTAATAAAATATAAAAGCTATTGCATTCAAACATGGCACACTTACTTACTATCATGAGGGGACTGGGCAGGCAAAGTAAGATAACTCTGGCTAGCATTTTGACAGATTTATGTGCGTTTATTTATACTTAGAAATTTGAAAAGTTTTGTGTTTAGGTCCATTTTATTCCTAAAGTATCAAAGCTATTGCTTTTCATACTTGCAACACCTACTAACTATCTTATAGTGACTGTGCAGACAAAGTTATTTAACTTTGACTGGCATTTTGACAGAATTATGGCCCCTTTTTTACTTAGATAATTGAAAATTTGGTTAAGTTTTGTGTTTTGGTCAACTTTACTTCTAAATATCAGAGCTATTGCTTTCACACTTGGAACACTCGCAAACTATCGTAAGAGGACTGTATAGGACAAGTTGCATAACTTGTTTCGATGGATATATTGCCCATGTTTGACTTAGTTACCTTGAATATGTATTTGGTAAAATTTTGTGTTTAGATCCACTTTACTTTTAAAGTATCAATGCTATTGCTTTCAAACTTCAAATACTTTCAAATACTTTCTTTATTATAATGAGGGTACTGTACCTGGCAAGTTGAATGTGACCTTGACCTTTGAATGACCTTGACTGTCAAGGTCAAAGTATTCAAGTTTGCTAAAATTGCCATAACTTCTCTTTTATAGAAATTTCTTTTATTTGAAAATCGCTCTCAAGCTGATACAAAAATCACTAGCCGGATATGAATTGTGTGGTTCTAAATAAACAATACCAGAGCTATGCATTTGCAAAACTGTGTAAGATGACAGGACATGGCATACCTTTATTTATTGAAAAGGACATATCAGCGTTTGCCTATAACTTTCTTATATTATTATTTAAATAACGTTTTACATGCAATATCAAAGTTTATAGTCTGAAATAAACTGTTTTGGGCTGTTCTCAATATTTTATAAACTGATTTCATTCTTTATTAAATTTTGTTAATAACATCTAAATTCATCTTAAAATATATTCGATTAAATCGTTTCGCCTTCTTGTTTTGTTCAGGGACCTATATAAAAATATATGTCCCTGTTTTTTTCTTCAGTACCGTTTTGGAGGCGCGCGCGAGTATTCAGGGACGGTAATCCGGGAGTTATCAATTTCTGGGATTGTCTATACGCATACAAAAAAAAAAATCCGCGTTTTTTGTTATCAAATTCGCGATAGACAGATTTTTTATAAACGTATAATCTGTTGTTGTTTTTAATTAATAGTGTAAGTTATCCTTACGTTCAAGGTAGGGTACTGTATTCTACTATTGCGGAAATTCAGTCATTGCGAAAATTTCGGCGACAAGATGCCGCATCGGACTCCAAAACATAGTGAAACAATAGTTAGAAGATTGGGATCCTACTAAATGCTACTAAGACGCACAAAAACACACAATGCACAAAGACACACAAAGACACAAAAAGACGCACAAAGACTAACAAAACCACACACTCACACATAAAGACGCACAAAGACGCACAAAGACATACAACATACTCATTATAAATAATTTATATAATATATTACCATAAAACATTATAACATATTAATGCAAAACAATTTTTTTTTTAAATAAATCGTAAAATACTCAAGCAAGGACACACAACGACGCACAAAGACACACACAGACGCACAAAGACATACATGATACTCATTATTAATACTTTATATCATATTTTACAATAAATCATTATAATAATATGTTAATGCAAATCAAACATTTTTTGAAAACAAATGTATAAAATACTCCGGCAAAATCACACAACAACGCACAAATTACATTGATGGTGTTAGAAAGAGATGTGTGAGTGGTACTGTGCCTCAATTCACCACTTTTAGAAGGTTATTTTACAATTTTGTCAAAAGTTGTAAAAGCTCAAACATATTTGCTTGAATAAAGTTACATGTAGGTTCATTAAGTAATGCAGTTGTTGATATGTTTTTGATTTCGAAATTTGAAAATCATATTTGTCGTCAGTACCGGTGTCTGTATCTTTTGGTTTTTATTGTCGTTTATGCCATATTCTCTATAAAGCTATTTATTTCATTCAACAGGGTGTAGAAATGCTCTGTGTATAAAATTAATATCCATATTTTGCACTTAAGCTGGAACGTTTTGTGGGAATACATGTAGAGATGTGCGCGTTTTACCCTATAATTTACGATTAACGGGTAAAGGACAAGTATATTAAAATATGCGCATTTATGGTCCAGTGTACAACGTTTTTTGCACTTAACACAATAATTAATAATAAGTCTGCGCGGCTAATGAAAAAAACATGATTGACACCAAGAAGACTGGGAAATGACAAATCCATGTTGTTTAGGAGGCAGCAGTTCGTTCTCCCTGATTGCAACCACCCGCAACTGATCAAACCCGAAAGAAGCCGCCTGATATAATAAAAAAATGTGTTATTAATTCCATAGCATGTCGGAAAGATGCTTATTTTTTCTAGAACTCATACAAGCAGTCTTACATTGTTTCTTTACTGTCAACAAATACGTTAATAATAAATGTAGTTTGATATACGGTTCACATTTTTACGTTGGTTTATGTAAGTAAAACGGACACACCAACGCAGAATTCCAATTTTGAGCTGATAAAGAAGACCGGATATGCATATACATGCACAATCAATATTAAAGGCAGCTGTATAAATGTAAATAATACATGGATATTTGTTTTCACGGACCTTTCCAAGATATTTATGCCACTTTAAAACTACGAGAAATAAGAGATCCAAAATTGTTTTCCGTTATTTCAAAACTTTGGAGAATCTTCTTTAAAACGATACTAGCTTAATATAAAGAGGAAATGATAAAACAAATCACTGAATTTGTTCGTGAATACAGGCAAAACTAAGACAATAAAAACATGAAAACCTCAGATTCGCAATGATAGCAACTTTATTATATACCTTAAATTAATTTCTTTACAATGGTTACGTTTTGACAGAGGCCGTGAGACCCCCTATTAATTTATGAAAGAATCGATTGATCAATAATGTCTTAATGTTTAGATAAGTAACGATAGCCTCCATTACAATTATTTTCGAAGTTTCATTTCTGTTATAATATTATTTTTTTTAAATTTATCTCTTAAAATGAAATGAAATTCATGCCTTCGGCAATCAGCTTTAACTAATCGTCATTGATTTTATTGGTGGGCGCGCTGTACTGAAATGTCGGATTGAGACGTTTGTGTTTTTTTAATTGGTCATGTATTTTCTGGGCGGAGCTTTCGTTATGCCATAATTAGAACTTCAATTTTTTATTGGATTGCCGTTAGCCGTTTGTCAAATCTCGTCAAATACACATGATTACTGCCGAGTCGGTATATGTAATATCGAGGAAAGCGTTTTTCACAAAGAGTTATGGTATCAGTACACGTGTTTATTTACGCCGCAGGTGGCAACCAAGCGTGAAACACCCTCAACATTTCTCGTCTTAAGCTGGGATCAAGTGGGATCCGCTTGCACAGAATAATGTTTCCTCGATGAATATCAAATAATGTACGGTCGGTTAGAAAAATGTTGCTTGTATAACTCATTTTATCTTCCCCGGGTTTTCCTCAAGACATTGTTTTGTGTAAAAAAATCATATCAATAAGCCGACTTTGGCCGCGATTCAAATCCCGAATCTGATACCAACAAACACTATTTTTACATCGTTAGGAATCTTAGTGGACCTTCTTTACAACGGTAGCATTTTAATTAATATCAAATTAATATTTTTAATTATGTTATTATAACCACCTTTTCCGGGTTTTTCTTAATGCATTTTTGTGTGTTAAAAAAAGTAAAAAGCCCGACTTTGACCACAATTTACTGGCTATGACTCTGACACTGCCATACACTATTTTTTTAACAACGATACCATTATAATTAATATCGGACGACTAATAATGCCTTTATAACCATTTTTACCTTTTCCGGGTTTTACCTCAAACATTTTCGGGTTTTCCGAACATTTCCGGGTTTTTTTTACCTCGCCTTAATACGCCTTTTTGTCAGAATGAATTAATAAATAAATTCGCAATTAACAAATGTACATAATGAATTAGCAAAATTCATATTTTCCGCAAATAAGGTGAGAGCATTGCATGAGTGATTTAAAAAACAATATTTAAATCGTTAGTACATCATTGCTTATATATGTACTGTGTTTTGTAACCGGAATAGAACCCAGGTCGCTTAGGTGAGAAGGTAACGTCGGTGATTGTATGACTGTAAGATGCGCTCTGTGGACCACTTGCTTAACGACCCGTGAATCGCAAATGATAACAGGATGACAAAACATTACAGTAGACAATAAACAGTTAAATCTATTAATTTTGATTCATAATTGTGTGAAAGTTGTTAAATAAGGATATTTTTTATTCAGTGAATATTTAAATTAATTACCTGTACCTGTAAGGGAAATTAGCCGTGCCGTGGCTGCATACTGCGCCAAGTAAACGTACGACTTATGACCCAGTGAACAGGGAAAACAATGTTAAGCGCCTTTGAACGCACATCTCGAACGAAAAGGGCGCTATATAAATGTGGTATAAAAAATGAAAAAAATACAACCGATATTTTTTAGCTTGTTTGCATAGAAAGCCTGGGGCTTATTGAGACACTCCCGAGTCCGTTTTCTGCGAGGAATCCCCAGTATAACTGTTACAACTCAATATTGCCACTGCCTTATATTCGTGTATTTTACTTTTATAAAATCATTTCTACTATGTAGCGAATAACAATAGAAGTACTCTTACAATTATTCAAAAATATATATCGCTTTAAAACCTAAAAAACTAAAACTAGAAATTGTAATGTTTTTAATTTTGAAACACCAGCATGTAAATATCATTGGGAGTTGTTAGAACCGCCACTCCATGACGATCTTTACCAGCACCACTTTGTGCGCTAGCTGTCAAGTTAATCATTGGAATTAAACACAGTTAATATTTACGACTTAAACAATTATAATATGTCATCACTTTTTGATTATTATTTCCATGCTTTACAAAGTCATCTTTAATTGAATTTAATAAATTGTTAAGTACTTCAAAAATATCACGCATACATGAAACAAAATGCTTAATTTCAATACAAATTTGTATTTAATATGAAATTGCACTACATAAATATGTTGTATTTTTTTCATCGGTAAATAAACAAAACACTGTTTAAAAAAACATCAAGAGTTACGAAGTTCTATAATCATTAAAACCATATCTGATTATCGATGTACTATTCCATCACCCCTTAAGGAGTTTATTTTGTTTAACCAAATTGTTGCATTTCACTGAGATTGTTCTAAAACTACTCACTTCATTAACTTTTTACCTTTAACTTTTTTTTTAATAGAACAGAACACATCGTTTATTCGAGTATACATAATACACAATAAGGAAATACAGCAAAGCACAATTATAAACTGAATGAGTCGTAATTATTATACATAACAATATAGCAACACTGTTATTTTTTAAATAACTCAGGATCACCAAATGTTTCCACATTTCGTTTTCTACAAATGGTAAGCGCTATTGCTACCATAACTAACACCTGTTTTATCACAATAAAATTATGAGGGAATGAAATACATTGTTAATTTAAGACTCATGCTATTTAAATTTACGTTCAATTGCCTCAAATATATATATGTATACCGGCTTTCTGATCCGCTTATACAAGATACTTGTATCGAATTTATTGGATTGTGATTATCAAGTCAATTAATAACAATTATCGACGATTTTGCATGAGTAATTAACTATTATTCAACTGACTCACCTGTTTTGCACGTTCGATGCTGCTAACCCGAGCATGTATCACATTGGACCGCGTGTTGCCGAGGACGTACTTCAGTACTGAATCTTATGCATGGAAAATCCATGTTGTACACTACTCCCTTTCACAACTATTAAACTATCACAGTTTCAAACACTATAATGTTACACTATATACGAAAAAATGTTGAATATTATTAAAACAATCGATGTTAAAAATTGCTGTTTTTATAGATCTTACACTTGGTCTATGCACTGGTCTAGCTCTCAATTAATTTTGTTTGACTGTATGCATTTTACATTAATGTATATACTTATCGTGGCTCATTGTTTTTATCACCTACCCTTTGTCGGATTAATGCGTGACATACTTACATTATTGATTCAGGATACTTTCTTTGTTGATTATATAATTATCATCAATTAAACTGTCCTTGTGAAAAAAATAATATTTTTACATAAGCATTACAGCGTACATAATACAATATTTATTAATTACACTATTTTCAAACCACATCGAACAACAAAAGACAAACATCAAGTGTAGTGCATTTTAATTACACATTGTATTCAAATCCCATCAATAAACAAAATACACAATAATGATATGTGACAAAACATTGTTCCGCTAATTGGGGGCGAAACGACGAGGTGCGAAACGACGAGGGTGGAACAACCTTGGGCGCGAGATAACCTACAGATATTGTTTCCAGTATTTTTGATTTGCAATAAGAGATGATATTTCTTAAAAAACATTTAATTTAGTTGGATACACAATAAAAGTAAAAAATAATAATAACTGGAAATGGATAACACACGAATAAGCAAGGATCTATAAATTATTACTTTAGGACACACCTTTCCCTGTTAGGCTCCGCCCATGCAGCGCTTTTCAGCGGTTTTGACTAATGCGCATGCGTAGCGATTAATCGCGTAAAATCGCTTACAAAAGTGGTTGCGCAATTCAACGGATGGAAACGCTTAAAAATCGAATAAATCCGTTTAAAACGCTTAATAACCGCTGACAATCTATTAAGCGGTTAAATCAGTTAAAAACGCTTATTTTTTTAGCGATTTTTTACCGATTAAACGCGGAACACAATCGCTTACTCTACTGTATGGTTTATATTATCAGCGAAATCATTTATGCGGATCAGAAATAAGATGGGTCCCAAGACAGTGCCCTGAAGGACTCCGGAGGTTACGGGTATCTTGTCTGACATGGTTCCCTCCAGGACAACAGTCTGGGTTCTATTTGTTAGGAAGTCAGATATCCAGAAGAAAGCATTTGAGTTAATTCCATAGTATTTTAGTTTGTGTAAGAGGTGCTGGTGGGGTACTTTATTGAATGCTTTAGCAAAATCCATACTGATGATGTCAATTTGTATACCTTGATTATTTAATTGGGTTAGGTTTTGGAGGAATGATAGCAGTTGCGTTTCGCAAGAAATGTTTGGTCTAAAATATTATTTTATCAAGGTGAGACATAATAGAGCTAGCGATTACATGTTCAGGTATTTAACAGCATGTGCATGTAAATGATATTGGCCTGTAATTTATAGCACTATGTCTATCTCCTTTTTTAAGACTGGGCATACATTTGCATGTTTTCAATCAGTTGTATTTTCCAAGAGACAGGGACTTTTTAAAGATTGAGGTCAGGATTGTGAATATTTCTGCACTGCATTCCTTTAGTACTATGCAGGCTTTTTATCTGGACCTGAGGCTTTGTTGATTTTAAGGTTTTGTCATTGTTTAGTTATTTCATTTATTGTGATGTTGATGTCTGGTATGGCTGGATGAGGGCTGGGACCTTCGTCTGAAATAGCATCAGATGTGGTTGGTGTGAAAGCATCTTTGAATTGTCTGTTGAGGATATTAGCTTTGTTTTGTGGTTCCGATTTGAGGAGACCATTTCCCCTAAGAGAAGGAATGGTCTGGCTTTCAGTGTTTTTAAGTCTTTAGTCTTGATGTAGGAGAATATTTTTTTATTGGAGTTTTAGAGTGTGCTGGGTTATCTTGTTCTAAACTTGGGATGTCAAAGATAAGGTTTTCAATGTATTGCCAATATGCCTGGCGCTGCTCTGTTTGGATTTTGCTTTTTAGTTACTTAAGGTGAGTGCTTTGACGGTTTAGTTATTGCGGTTGAAGATATTTGCCTTTATATATGTTCATTTTTGTTTTTAATGCTTGATACCCAAGGAAGTTTGTTGTTGCTTTTTATTAGTCTAGNCTTTAACATTTTTTTTAATAGAACAGAACACATCGTTTATTCGAGTATACATAATACACAATAAGGAAATACAGCAAAGCACAATTATAAACTGAATGAGTCGTAATTATTATACATAACAATATAGCAACACTGTTATTTTTTTAATAACTCAGGATCACCAAATGTTTCCACATTTCGTTTTCTACAAATGGTAAGCGCTATTGCTACCATAACTAACACCTGTTTTATCACAATTACATTATGAGGGAATGAAATACATTGTTAATTTAAGACTCATGCTATTTAAATTTACGGTCAATTGCCTCAAATATATATAATATATATTTGAGGCAATTGACCGTTAATTTAAATAGCATGAGTTTATGTATACCGGCTTTCGGATCCGCTTATACAAGATACTTGTATCGAATTTATTGGATTGTGATCATCAAGTCAATTAATAACATTTATCATCGATTTTGCATGAGTAATTAACTATTATTCAACTGACTCACCTGTTTTGCACGTTCGATTCTGCCAACCCGACCATGTATCACATTGGACCGCGTGTTGCCGAGGACGTACTTCAGTACTGAATCTTATGCATGGAAAATCCATGTTGTACACTACTCCCTTTCACAACTATTAAACTATCACAGTTTCAAACACTATAATGTAACACTATATACGCAAAAATGTTGAATATTATTAAAACAATCGATGTAAAAAATTGCTGTTTGTATAGATCTTACACTAGGTCTATGCACTGGTCTAGCTCTCAATTAATTTTGTTTGACTGCATGCATTTTACATTAATGTATATACTTATCGTGGCTCATTGTTTTTATCACCTACCCATTGTCGGATTCATGCGGGATATACTTACATTATTGATTCAGGATACTTTCTTTGATGATTTTATAATTATCACCAATTAAACTGTTCTTGTGAAAAAATAATAATAATAAAATATTTATTAAATACACTATTTTCAAACCACATCGAACAACAAAAGACAAACATCAAGTGTAGTGCATTTTAATTACACATTTTATTCAAATCCCATCAATGAACAAAATACACAATAATGATATGTGACAAAACATTGTTCCGCTAGTTGGGGGCGAAACGACGAGGTGCGAAACGACGAGGTGCGAAACGACGAGGGTGGAACAACCTTGGGCGCGAAACATCCTACATATATTGTTTTCATTTTTTTTGATTTGCAATAAGAGATGATATTTCTTTAATAACATATATTTTAGTTGGATACACAATAAAAGTAAAAAAATAATAATAACGTTCAAACTAAAAATGGATAACACACGAATAAGCAAGGATCTATAAATAACTATTTTAGGACACACCTATCTCTGTTAGGCTCCGCCCATGCAGCGCTTTTCAGCGGTTTGGACAAATGCGCATGCGTAGCGATTAATCGCGTAAAATCGCTTAAAAAAGTGGTTGCGCAGTTCAACGGATGAAAACGCTTAAAAACCGAATAAATCCGTTAAAACGCTTAATAACCATTACAATCTATTAAGCGGTTAAATTAGTTAAAAACGCTTATTTTTTAGCAATTTTTTACCGAACACAATCGCTAACTCTACTGTATGGTTTATATTATCAGCGAAATCATTTATGCGGATCAGAAATAAGATGGGTCCCAAGACAGTGCCCTGAAGGACTCCGGAGGTTACGGGTATCTTGTTTGACATGGTTCCCTCCAGGTCAACAGTCTGGGTTCTATTTGTTAGGAAGTCAGATATCCAGAAGAAAGCATTTGAGTTTATTCCATAGTATTTTAGTTTGTGTAAGAGGTGCTGGTGGGGTACTTTATCGAATGCTTTAGCAAAATCCATACTGATGATGTCAGTTTGTATACCTTGATTATTTAATTGGGTTAGGTTTTGGAGGAATGATAGCGTTTCGCAAGAAAGGTTTGGGCTAAAATATTATTTTATCAAGGTAAGACATAATAGAGCTAGCGATTACATGTTCAAGTATTTAACAGCATGTGCATGTAAATGATATTGGCCTGTAATTTATAGCACTGTGTCTGTCTCCTTTTTTAAGATTGGGCATACATTTGCATGTTTCCAATCAGTTGTATTTTCCAAGAGACAGGGACTTTTTAAAGATTGAGGTCAGGATTGTGAATATTTCTGCACTGCATTCCTTTAGTACTCTGCAGGGTATTTATCTGGACCTGAGGTTTTGTAGATTTTAAGGTTTTGTCATTGTTTAGTTATTTCATTTGTTGTGATGTTGATGTCTGGCATGGCTGGATGAGGGCTGGGACCTTTGTCTGGAATAGCATCAGATGTGGTTGGTGTAAAAGCATCTTGGAATTGTCTGTTGAGGATATTAGCTTTGTTTTGTGGTTCCGATTTAAGGAGACCATTTTTCCTAAGAGGAGGAATGGTCTGGCTTTCAGTGTTTTTAAGTCTTTAGTCTTGATGAAGGAGAATATTTTTTTATTGGAGTTTTAGAGTGTGCTGGGTTATCTTGTTCTAAACTTGGGATGTCAAAGATTAGGTTTTCAATGTATTGCCAATATGCCTGGCGCTGCTCTGTTTGGATTTTGCTTTTTAGTTACTTAAGGTGAGTGCTTTGACGGTTTAGTTATTGCGGTTGAAGATATTTGCCTTTATATATGTTCATTTTTGTTTTTAATGCTTGATACCCAAGGAAGTTTGTTGTTGCTTTTTATAAGTCTAGTTGGAATGTTTTTTTCAGATGGTATTTTGTAGGTCTTCTTTAAATGTGTACAAAATAGTGTCTATGTATTGGTTGGCATATTTTTGATTTGATAATTGTAATTGTGTTTCCTGTTAACAATATAATCATATTGTAAATAAACAATAAATAATAATCAATAAAAGAGAAAAAATGTAAAGCGTTTTGTTTGAAGTGCCTTTAGGTGTAGATGACGTTACATGTAAGCCGCTATTGTAGTGCTACACAATTTGCGTCCATTGTATGTCTTTGTCCGGCGAGCCAGGATTTAATAACCAGCAAATGATTACGTTATTGAGGGGTTAATGGGGTTGACAAATGGTTTGTCTTGACGATGTATTAATACATTATCTTCATAAAGAAGGAACACCGATGTCTTTGACAAACAGGAACAGTTCTACACTTAATCTACAGCAAACTGCACACTTTATACAATGGGTCAATATAAACCATAACATGTTGATAAACATGTAGCATGGATAATAAACATTTAATAAACATTTACAAATACACATTAAATAAACAGTTACTAATAAATCCTTTGATAATCATTTACTACTTCACAATGAAATCAGATTAAACGTGGTATGATATGTCACCACAACTTTGTAAACAATAGTGAGGAATCTTTAAAACAAGAAACAGAAAAAATACCAGCACGATTATTTTTCATTCAAATAAGTAATTGATACTTGGAAACAAATACAAATTGCTACATAAGATATTCATTTAAAACAACTGTTTGAATAACTTCTTTTACTGATATAACATGAACTAACAGTCCTTACAAAGCGACACAAATTCGCAACTGATGATACCAACTTTTGTGTTATAGTTCTTGATAAGGAATATTTCGAAGCAACACTTTAAGTCCTCGAAATACAACACTTTAAGTCCCGTGGCATTAACGGAAATTGTTCATCACACTCGTTAGCATAATTCCATCGCATCATAGACGACTAAGTTGTAAGTTCCATAAGCAGCGTCCACAGCTGAAGAATGACCTTTCCTTCAAGAAAGACAACCAAACAAATGAGCCTCGTTCCGTGAAAAATGGGCTTACACATGTAATGCATGTGCGTTTAGTGTCACCCCACATCAGCCTTTACAGTCTGCCCAGGCTAATCACGGACGACACTTTCCGTCTCAACTGGATTTTCGTTTAGAAAAGAATTCCTTAAAGCGTCCCTGATGAGCCGACTGCAACTGATCCAAGTACGATGTGATTTCTTTCCCCGCGTTTCTCCCAGTCTGTCTTATTGCCAAATCATGTTAACTTTCAACACCGTCCAGCTTCAACAATCTTCTCGTCAGCCTTTCTTTAACAAGCCTATACCCTTTGACCTTTTTCGATCCATTTAAACTTTTTACTCGGTCATTAAACGGAATACTGTTGATCACCTCCAAAGGTGTTTACGGTTGTTCTCCGTTCGAATTTCTTGTTTCTGTTTTGGTACTAAAAAAAAAGAATATTATATTAAACGCGCGGGTAAATAAATTGAAACACTAGCACTGAAACACAATTCTATATAAAAAATATGTGTAACTATAAATGAATGCCCCGTTTTCCCACAGAGAGGTTCATATTCATTACAAAAAGAATTCTTAGATCGAGTACTCCCAATGTGGTCATATACAGTGCGTTCCCACAATACAATCCCGTATAGATCATATATCTAATTCTCTAAATTAGTCTCAACATAAATTACGAAAATGAATGATGGTAACATTTTTTCTTTGATATCCACTCGTTTTATATTTTATATTAAGACGTTTATTACGCACTTAAAGGCTAGAAAATGTTATGTTTTACAATTAACACAGAATAACACACAAATGTCTTTTTGATGATGGTACAAATGTATGTTTACAATTCACGCTAAAACAAACCACATAAATACACCGCTTTTAATCCCTTTTTGTATTTAAAAAGTAATATTAAGGTATCTGAAACAGAAGAGAAGTATTTTAGGACAGCTGGACGGTGTTTATCTGCGTACCCTAAAATGCCACATCGGCTCTGCATATGAGTTGCTCTCTTGGAATACAGGGCTTAATTAATGTGCGTAAAGTTTCGTCCCAGATAAGCCTGTGCAGTCCGCACAGTATTATAAGGGACGACACTTTCCGCTTTTCTTGAATTTATCGTTTAAAGTAAGTCTTTTGTTTTTTAGCAAAAATCCAGTTAAGGCGGAAAATGTCGCACCTGATTAGCCTGTGCGGACTGAACATGCTAATTCGGGATGGCATTTTACGCACATGCATTAAGCCCTGTTTTTCCAGAGCGCGACTCAAATGCTGTGCTCTTGGCGCATTTTTGTTTACGCAGGACCAGTTTGAGTAACTGCCTGATCCTTCGTACCTTTGTACTTGCAAATACGCGCCGACTATGACCTCAATATTATAGTTTTCTTTAAAGCGGCTATTTCATATATTTAAAAAATGCAATGAGATGTTTCTTATAACAAGCTAAAATAGTTCAATTTTGAACAGTCTGAAAATCAAACATGCAGGAACACGTTTGATAAAAAAAAAATGCACTCATCGGGATTCGAATCCAGGACCTTCGGGAGCATACAGCAACTCGCTACCACTAGCCCATTCGGCCTTCATAAGTGAAAAGCGTATTTTAAAGTATACATGTATGTTCGTAATAAGTACGCGTATTTTATTTGCAAATTATCAGTGAAAAAAGTAACAAACGCTTTTTATCTTACCGATTTCGAATGTTGATTATCCACAACGAACAGGTATTTTTAAACATTTTTCCTTTGCAGGAAGGTAACTTCATGTTTTCCCTAATGAAAGACCTTTTATTTTAAATTCTCATTTTACCATAGTGTGTATAAGTCCCTTGAACTACTTCTGCACGAACCTTAATTTAATATGTCTATTTTCAGACATATAAATACATTTTTTTCACATTCCGAAGGTCAAAAAGATATATAAAGGTAGCGGTTCAACCCCCGGCAGTATTGTCAACTCAGATTCATAACTATAATTTTGGATAATACATGCTAATTTAATGTATGAAAAATTGAATAAAATCAAATGGAAATGGGTGAATACAATTATTTGTATTATTTTCTTACTTTTTGGCGGAAGATATCACAATAAAAAGTAAGTTCATTATACTTTCGCAATTTACCATTTAATTATTGCTATATGTCATAACACGAGCAAACAAAGGACTCCACACAGATAAATGAGATGTTCATTTTTAATTACGTGCAGCCGGATTCCTCCAATCTGATTCTCGCTCAAAGGAGACTTGTTTGTTACGGATGAGTATGCGATACATGTGACGCTCCGTTGCAGAGACGACCCTGGGTCTTACAGTGCCCGGTGTGAAGCAGCGTGTTAACTGCACTTCGGTTTGACGTATCATGCGAAAGACGAGTAAGTAGGCTAGGGATGAGCGGGGAATCGAGCCAGCAAACCCTTAAGTGATAGCTACTATACCAGGGATCCGCTCGTCTATACAACAGAAGCGTTCGTCTATGCACTCAATGGAACTTCTAACGCAACCTTGTTTAAATACTAAATGCTCAGAAAAGGGCTCATGATATTAACTAGAACTTTCGCACATAGTTGTTTGAGAATATGTTCGACAAATGTATATTAAAATCATTCATTCACGATGCTCTGACACTTCTGGACCAAATGCAGGTGTGGTATCCTCGTGTTGCACGTGCAAAGTAATGTATGCGAACAATATTGATAATGTGGTTATCTTTTGTATTCTATTTTTTTTTTGCCACAATTTTATCGAACACAAAATATTTGTTCTAATATTTGATTACAAAAAGTGAGTATTCAATAAGGCGAGTGTGTGATTGTTATTATTGATTATCTATCACTTGATGATATATTTAATTAAAATTCGATCAGATTTTGAAATATGATTTATTTGTTTAATTCCAAGGTTTGACGAAATCCGTTGATAAAAAATCGAGAAATGATGAAAAATGATAAGTGTTGCGTTATAGAAGCCTTTTAGAGTAGATGAAGATGCATGTAGGCCGCTATTGTAGTACTACACGTTTAAAGTTTGAAGCACCATATGAAGTTCAAATCTCTTTTTTGGTAGTCTTAGGACAAACTGCTGAGGGAGAGAACGATGCGTTCAACGATTGTCATAATATACATGAGCTTCACTCTGGAAAACGCGGCTAAATTCATTAGCGTTAAGTGTCATTCCAGGTTAGACTGTACAGTCCGCAAAGGCTTAACAGGGACGACTCTTTGCGCCTCAACTAGATTTGCGCTGAGAAGAGACAAACAAAAAGTACAATTAAACAGGAAAGTTTCGTCCCTGATTAGCATGTGCGGACTGCACAGGTTAAACTTGGACGATACTTTACGCACATGCATTAAGCCCGGTTTTCCCAGAGAGAGGCTCTTTTATGCAGACAGCAAACATTGCTCCTTTGTCGGACAATTATCGGCTTTTAACATCAACCACTTTTACAGAATCGCAGTCTTAACCAAGAACAGAAAGGCCTCTAGCAAATTTATAAACACCGATGAGTAAACTTAGCTTAATTTGCCTTGATAAATCAGTCATGCAAATAACATGAAGGTGAGTGTTTATAAACTGTCGTAATAGTTGATGTTTACCTTGTGTTGATGTTTCATGTTTATCATGTGTTTTGTTGTTGACCAATTAAGACCGAAAATGTTGAGACACTCACGGGGTTAGTATACATGTAGTACATGGCTGAAAACAATTAATTGCTCGGCATTAAAACACGAAGACTCGTGGTTCAGGTTTTTTTTCATGCTGAAAAACTAGATCTACACCAAAAAAGATAATTATCTATATCAACACCGCGAAATGTAATATTTCTATTATGATGCAAATATTATATCGTGAACAATGTTTTCTTTTTACAATCAAAATGCACTTGCTTGGTAAATGTGCTGCATATTATTTTTCAATGTTAAGCTTAGAGAACTATCTGATAATACAGTTTGTATCTTAAACAAATACTTCTTAGTTCAACTAACACATTAACTACTATATAAGCTCCACTCCGCTTGTATCAGAGGCAACTTATTGAATTGGATTAGTAACTACCTATAAAATAGAAAACAGGAAGTTGTACTGCCAGGCACCGAATCGCATTTTGCTAATTTTCGGCCAGAGTCCCCCCAATGTTATATTCTTGGTTCCTTGATGTTCCTTATTTACATAAATGATATTGTTTCTAGTATACGTTCGCGCGTCAACCTCTTCGCAGATGATACAAGCCTGTATATGGTTGGAAATTCTCCTGTTGAAACAGCGGCTCTTATGCAAGCTGATATTGAACGAATCAATTCCTGGGCTGAGCGGTGGTTGGTTTTATTTAATCCAGCGAAGTCAGAGTCGTTATTAATTTCCCGAAAACTAAATAGACCCAACCATCCAACGTTAAGTATGCAACACACACCTATTCCAGAAATGAAAGTCCGTAAACATTAAGGAATGTTAAAAGCCAACGACTGCTCAGGGCACGAATATATAGCACACAAAAAGGACAAAGCCTGGAAAGGAATAAATATTATGCGCCGCATCAAACATACTCTCGATCGGAAAGCATTAGACATTATATATTGTTCGTTCATACGACCAATAGTGGAATATTCCGACGTAGTTTTCGATAATTCTGTCACAATGAAAAAGATGACTTAGAAAAAATTCAAATAGAAGCAGCAAGAATTGTATCGGGTTGTGCCAAACTTGTCTCGATTACTGAGTTCTACACAGAGGTTGGGAGGGAAACATTAGATACTCGGCGCCGAAAACATAAACTTGTTCTCATGTTTAAAATTGCAACAAATCTTACGCCTGCTTTCCTTATATCTATTGTACCGGACACGGTCGGAACTAATAACCCCTACCCATTACGAAATGGAGACGACATCAGAAATGTGACGACCCGCACAAGAACATACTCTAATTCATTTGTACCATCAACCATTACGGAATGGAACAAGCTTCGTCTAGATACTAGAAATACTGTCTCTCTTATTTCTTTTAATGTCATCTAAATATAGATATTAAGAAACCGAATGTAATAATTTATAATGGTAAAAGGCGCGAACATATGCTTCACTCAAGTCTCGGAACTAAGTGTAGTTCACTTAATCAACATCTATTTAAGCGCAAAATTGCATTTTCACCCTTGTGTACTTGTGGTGCAATCGAATTGGTTTCTCATTATTTCTTAGAATGTCAACGATTTACACACCAAAGAGAAGTTCTTTCCAGCACAATTGCTCCTTATACATCCCCAACAATACCACATATATTATTTGGTGATAAAAGTCTTGACTTGGAGAAAAACACGATTATCTTCGATGCAGTTCATTTGTACATTAAATGTAGTAAACGTTTTGATACCTAGCTGTCTGTCATGTTCCTTGTCTTTGTTTTTCAACAGTTTCGCTTTGTCTTTTCTTATGTCTGATGTGTCTTCACATCTATTTTATCAACCTTGATGAACCTACGCTTTCCTTCTAGATAACGAATATTTACGTCCATTGTTGAATTATTTGTTATAAATTGTAATGTTAGAATACATGTCTGCTACCTTAAGAGATGTTACACACTTGCTTGCAATTACTGTGTATGGAGAAGAACTTTATAAGATCTTGATATTTCGTTTAAATCCTTTTTTGGAACAACGTGACTCAGTTGTTTCTGTATATTATATTCAAATGTATACCATGTTTGTTCGTGAAATAAAATATGTTTAAACTAACTAACACATTAAACATTAGTTTAGTTGTTTTTTATTCTAAGCTTCTTATAAGACGCTGCCCTCGCTGCACGTGCCAGTTAGCAGCATTGTTCGTGCTGAGAAATCTCAACGACTGCTTGTAGTTATGAAACGCCCCGTTATAGTCTCCTTCCATTTCATAGCAGTGACCCAGCAAATGTAGTGCAGTCGCTGGGTGGTACATGTTGATTTTATTTCTTGGATCTAATATATAAGATGTGAGTATTCCAAATGCACGCAGCTGTTTGTCGCGTTCACATAGTCCTCCATACGTGAAATACTGTAGATAGATGAGGAAAGGACGAGCATCCACCTCCGCACAGTCCATCCATTGTTTTTGTGTGTAGGGTCTATGTGCAACTTCCTCTGCAGTGGTATTGCGATTCATTTCAAACCACAATACGTATGGGGTGCAGAACACTTCTTGTCTAACAAACTTGACACAAAATGCGAATGGTAGTTCACTGAATCCGTTAGCTTAGTTATCTGATATCATGTTAGCAAACACCTGGAGATCATGATCACCGTCTGTATCTCTACATCCGCACACAGCCATGACTTTTCTATGAAACCTTCTCACCACGTCCTCCAGCACTATAACTGCCGCTTGAAGATGTCCACAACAGCATAGCACGAAAGCCAATTTTAAGCGACTAGAAGCTACATCTGTGTTTAAAGAATATTCGAAACGCATTATAATATCATTGAAAGCCGTGTTTGGTAGTCGCAAACTATGTGATACTTGCATTGAAATGTGTTATAGGTACTGGTGATTCATATAATCGATGGGCACGGGTTTTAATTGAACATTCTTGGAGTATTCAAAAACAGCGCGTACTTTATTTTGCATCTCTTGCTGGAAGGTTGAATTCGAACAGTGTTTCGTATATGTTATCCGTCTTAATTCAATAAGAAATCTTCTCAAGCACTCTAACTTAAGAAATAAACTGATACTGTAACGTAAGCATACAGGTCTGAGTTCTCCCTCTTCGGAATGTCCGATTTGCCGTATTCCACGCGCTCGTAACCGATACCCTAATTTATCTACATGTATATCTATATAAAATACATCTTGTAAGTTGTTCTTTATCAAGAAGTCCACGTACTGTAAAAGGCGACTCTGTTGCATCACAGACAGTTTGTCGTCGAACAAGTTTACTCCTTTTATGATGTAATGAGGGAAGCGTCTTAATCGCAGCCATTTCCTTAAAACTTGTAAACATAGTAGACGGAGAAACATGAGGTTATGTTCCTTCCAAAACGTAGGGTGTGTTCTCTCAATGGTGAAGAACATTAAAGTTTTACAATAAAAACTTGTTGTAAAATCCCCAACTTTTTTGTTAAATAAAGATTGTTTTATTAATTTTAGGTCAATGTTGCATTTCATTTGTGTCATATTAAAACTAAACATCAACATTTGTTCTTTAAAGTTGGGAGACAGCCGCCATTATTCACGCTTGTAATCACTGTTCGGATGGCCGGCAGGTACCAGGAAACACGGGGATACCCGTGCAGTCTCCAGTAATTGGGCAGGCGGCCAGTGTTTACCTCTACATCTGTCTATCCAGTGTTGTATTTCAGGAAGTGGTTTGCAGAAGCGAAATGCGGCTACAATATCCCAGTTGGGAGTACCACTCACAGAAGGTCCTTTTTTGATTATCTCTCCTTTAAATTGATTCAACAATATATACTCTGATTCCTGTTTCCATCGTTCTGAGCTGAACAGTACTTGCCCAGAGTATTTCCTTACACACTTGTCATCGGCAATACTGGTAACCGCTTCCGGTGTGTATGTGTCTATGACCTGCAGTAAGTACTGTTGATGTGAAATGATGTCGTCACGAAGCATCAGAAGCCTCCCAGTCTCTCCAGTCTGTCATGATGTTCGTAGTATTCTCACTGAGTAGCAAATCAATATCAGAATTGAGACCAGGATTGGTGGAACCTTCTGACTGACTCCCGAAATGAAAACAATCCTCGTTAATACCCGTTATTTGTCTTGATATCAACATCATGCGCTCTATCCGCAAGTTAGTTTCTCTCCTCTCCATTACAGTGCATTTTCCGGCTCCAATATCATCCAGTTCATCCGATATCCGGATAGATAATGCTGGGAAATACTCTGGAATCTGGATGTAAAACTATTAAATCAGCGATGTGTTGCATTGTATAATACAATCATCATCAGTGGTATAAAAATACGTCTACATCAATTATATGTTAATTGTCAATTATTTTTGGAATATGTATTTGGAAGCAAATAACAAAAGGCCGATAAACATTATATTTTCCTAATGAAGCCGTGGTTGAAATGAATGCAAAGAAATGCGTACTTATTATCTCTTAACACGACTTTAAGTGCCTTTTACACGAATTGAGTTTTTGTTTACTTTCTGTCACAGACAATTAGACGACTCAAGTTGTAATAAGTAATGTGCCAAGCCTTTGTTATAGTTTTTTCAAATGCAAATGTTCTTCGCGAACCAATAAGTGCACTTAAAACTCTTCATATAAGATGTATTTCTAATTGTATTAATGAAAAACAAACTTTAGCTTTTTACCAGTAAGTGCGTGACGAGATATTGATCCCTTCTCTTGTTTGACCGCCTCGATGGATCCATATTGATACCAACTCTTCTAATACCAAGATTCAATTTCGAACTGGGATAACGAACCTTGAACAAACATATCAGTATCGTATAAAACTAATGGCGTATTGTTAATCATTGAAAACAAGTTATAGTATGTACAATCCGCCAATACAGTCTGTTCGTTTCAATGGTGTCATTAAACATAACAATTCCAATTGACTACGTATTAATTTATAAAAACATTGAAACCATTTTATTAACCGCGTTAATTAAACGTGGACATTTATCATCAACTATAATTGTTTATTGCAAGTGTGGTTTCACTGGACTACATAAGCTAGAGTTAATCCATCAAGTGTTACAGTTTCGTTATCGCGCAATAAAACTCGTGCATACTGTCTTCGAACTTCGGAATTTTATGATACAAACAAATCTGTTTCGCCCATAATTTGTTGCACTTAACTGGTGATCTTTAATAGGAGGAAAAATAACCGGCTGTCTTGCTTATAATGAAACCATGTTTGCATGTACCAATTGCAAAACACAAACCTTGTTCTTTGTTCCTGTTTCCAGAGACAAGGCCGGTATAGGCGCCAGAAACTCGACCGTCCTGTTGATTGTATCAGGTTCTGCTTCCATTTTTTCCAGCCTGAATATATGAAGATTGACATTTTCATTATGTTTTGTTCAAATATTTTAAATGAGGCAACGATGGCATTGAAATGATAAATAATATTGCACATGTTTTTATTTCAAATGTATATCGCTGCATAATATTGAGAATATGTGATTTGCAGAAGCAAACTGGTGAACGTCGACGTTTATACTGTTGTATTAATGCATACAGTTAACGCAAACTGAAAATACCGGTACTCATAATAATAAGACAGTTAATATGTTTTGTTCACTTCAAGATATTTTTGAACTACGATGTTTTTAAACTACGTGATTCACATTCATAACTTATAAAAACGAGACGGCGGAAATACAGTTTCCAGTAACTATTTGAACACAGCCACTTCCTTTGTCGATATTGTCATCGATACTTTTGTTGATCTTTATTTTCATCCAAATTTTCAACACGTACGAACAATTCTCTTTCAATAATGACAAAGTGTTCATCCGTCCTACTAAACACAGTCCGACGATGAGACACTGAAGAAGAGTATACGTATAACTGCAAAGAATTACTCTTATCTTAATTGAAGTTATTCGAAACTAGTATGAGCAGTAAATTTCATGTTTATTGTAGAGAATCGGCGTTTATATTAAGTATGAAGTTGTCGAATATGGTTCAGACCTAGATTCAAGAAAAAGCAGCTGCAGTATATATTAATATACTTACATTTTATCATCGAAAATCAACGGACTTAAAAAGTATTAAAATGATTTATAATTAAAACCGTTTTAAATAAACACAATATATGAGGTATCTTAGAGACATGTAGTAATTATTACGAGAATTTGATTCATTTTTGTGGTCCATGTAAATGTTTAGGCGTTCAAATCTAAACATGTAAATGATATAAAGAATAATTGCGATGTGAGTGTCTTTGTTAAGAAGTTTGATACAGTAAAATTAAAAGAAGCAGTAACACAATGATTTTGTTGATGTTATAGAGTTATACATAATTTTGGAGAGTGTTCATGATATTAAATATATTATTTCGTATTTTGTATATGTTCCTCCAAAAAGGATCACCAATATATGAAACGAAACAAATGGTATTATTTTGTTTGAAAAAAAAATGTCTCTGCTTTATAGGCCAATTATCCTGTTATATTTACTTTATTGGTGATTTAAATACAGTAACTATTTTATTAATGGATAGTACGCTATTTATTACCCTTTTCCTTTATATTTTCAATTGCAATTAACGGACTTTTATGGCAATCAAAACCGAAATCGCGGAACTGCATAACATATTAGTAATTACGGCACATTTAAATAGAACGAAAATCAATGCGATTGTTTAAGGTGTTGAGCAGCGAATGTAGTAACATGTCGGAAAGTATTTATAACTAATCAATAAAAATGTTGAAGAAAATCTACGCAAATGAGGTCAATATGTAACAATGCGGCGGGCGATTTGAGCGCTAAAACACGCGCATTCAATAAGTACCGTAATAATCCTCCTGAATTGGATTAAATGTGTAATAAGGCCACTCTTATAAAATATTATTTTATCTGGCGATTTCGATGAACGAACGATTTTGAATCGTACAACATGTGAGTCAATCTTTAAAAAAGATGCGTGTAACGCTAAACAATATTTTACAAACATCATTTTATTATTGGTATCATGGAGTAAAAAGTATTTACAACTGTCATATTCTGTTTAAGGATGAAAATGTTTTTTTTTTTTTAAGTTGGCCTTCTTTATTAATAAATCTTTGACATATTCAAATATCGTATTCAAATGAAACACAAAAGTAACATGTTTCAGAATCTGATTGTTATTAGGTATTAATGTTTTCGCTTTCTTCACATACACCTTTATTGTATTTTGATCTCGGCAGCTCTAAATGTAATGTCTGAATTCATATTTTGTGAAAGATGTTGCATTATGGGCCGGAGTATTAACAACTTTCATATTTTGTTTAAGAATGTGTTGTTTTTTTTAAGTTGGCCTTCTATATTTATAAATCTTTGACATATTCAAATATCGTATTCAAATAAAACACAAAAGTAACACGTTTCAGAATCTGATTGTTATAAGGTATTAATGTTTTCGCTTTCTTCACATACACCTTTATTGTATTTTGATCTCGGCAGCTCTAAATGTAATGTGTGAATTCATATTTTGTGAAAGATGTTGCATTATGGGCCGGAGGCCATTCTTTGTAATACACGTACTTGATAACTTATATATTACTGATAACTGACAAGTCTTTGGATTTATATTCATCACACGAATTATGGCCACTTTCAATATTTTTTTGAAAAGAACGGAATTAAAAAGGCTATACTTTATAATGCAAAATGTATATTTTACTTAAAAACAACAATAGATAATACGATTTTAAGGGCGTCCGTCAAACGAAGGACAAAAGCGGTTTAAAAAAGCACACTATGAGCACGGTTTGCTCTTAACTATTTCAATTATGGTAATTATTATTATAATGTGGATGACGATGATGATTATAATGACGTCGGTAAAGACTGTGGTTACGATTATAGTGATACTTGACATGACCTCCCTTCGAACAATATAATGACTTTGGTAAAGACTGCGGTTACGATTATAGTGATACTCGACACGACCTCATGACGTTGGTAAAGACTGTGGTTATGATTATAGTGATACTCGACACGACAAGATAAAGACTGTGGTTACGATTATAGTGATACTTGACACGACCTCATGACGTTGGTAAAGACTGTTGTTACGATTATAGTGATACTTGACACGACCTCACTTNAGTGTCTTTGTTAAGAAGTTTGATACAGTAAAATTAAAAGAAGCAGTAACACAATGATTTTGTTGATGTTATAGAGTTATACATAATTTTGGAGAGTGTTCATGATATTAAATATATTATTTCGTATTTTGTATATGTTCCTCCAAAAAGGATCACCAATATATGAAACGAAACAAATGGTATTATTTTGTTTGAAAAAAAAATGTCTCTGCTTTATAGGCCAATTATCCTGTTATATTTACTTTATTGGTGATTTAAATACAGTAACTATTTTATTAATGGATAGTACGCTATTTATTACCCTTTTCCTTTATATTTTCAATTGCAATTAACGGACTTTTATGGCAATCAAAACCGAAATCGCGGAACTGCATAACATATTAGTAATTACGGCACATTTAAATAGAACGAAAATCAATGCGATTGTTTAAGGTGTTGAGCAGCGAATGTAGTAACATGTCGGAAAGTATTTATAACTAATCAATAAAAATGTTGAAGAAAATCTACGCAAATGAGGTCAATATGTAACAATGCGGCGGGCGATTTGAGCGCTAAAACACGCGCATTCAATAAGTACCGTAATAATCCTCCTGAATTGGATTAAATGTGTAATAAGGCCACTCTTATAAAATATTATTTTATCTGGCGATTTCGATGAACGAACGATTTTGAATCGTACAACATGTGAGTCAATCTTTAAAAAAGATGCGTGTAACGCTAAACAATATTTTACAAACATCATTTTATTATTGGTATCATGGAGTAAAAAGTATTTACAACTGTCATATTCTGTTTAAGGATGAAAATGTTTTTTTTTTTTTAAGTTGGCCTTCTTTATTAATAAATCTTTGACATATTCAAATATCGTATTCAAATGAAACACAAAAGTAACATGTTTCAGAATCTGATTGTTATTAGGTATTAATGTTTTCGCTTTCTTCACATACACCTTTATTGTATTTTGATCTCGGCAGCTCTAAATGTAATGTCTGAATTCATATTTTGTGAAAGATGTTGCATTATGGGCCGGAGTATTAACAACTTTCATATTTTGTTTAAGAATGTGTTGTTTTTTTTAAGTTGGCCTTCTATATTTATAAATCTTTGACATATTCAAATATCGTATTCAAATAAAACACAAAAGTAACACGTTTCAGAATCTGATTGTTATAAGGTATTAATGTTTTCGCTTTCTTCACATACACCTTTATTGTATTTTGATCTCGGCAGCTCTAAATGTAATGTGTGAATTCATATTTTGTGAAAAATGTTGCATTATGGGCCGGAGGCCATTCTTTGTAATACACGTACTTGATAACTTATATATTACTGATAACTGACAAGTCTTTGGATTTATATTCATCACACGAATTATGGCCACTTTCAATATTTTTTTGAAAAGAACGGAATTAAAAAGGCTATACTTTATAATGCAAAATGTATATTTTACTTAAAAACAACAATAGATAATACGATTTTAAGGGCGTCCGTCAAACGAAGGACAAAAGCGGTTTAAAAAAGCACACTATGAGCACGGTTTGCTCTTAACTATTTCAATTATGGTAATTATTATTATAATGTGGATGACGATGATGATTATAATGACGTCGGTAAAGACTGTGGTTACGATTATAGTGATACTTGACATGACCTCCCTTCGAACAATATAATGACTTTGGTAAAGACTGCGGTTACGATTATAGTGATACTCGACACGACCTCATGACGTTGGTAAAGACTGTGGTTATGATTATAGTGATACTCGACACGACAAGATAAAGACTGTGGTTACGATTATAGTGATACTTGACACGACCTCATGACGTTGGTAAAGACTGTTGTTACGATTATAGTGATACTTGACACGACCTCATGACGTTGGTAAAGACTGTGGTTACGATTATAGTGATACTTGACACGACCTGGTAAAGACTGTGGTTACGATTATAGTCATACTTGACACGACCTCCCTGGTAAAGACTGTGGTTACGATTATAGTGATACCTGACACGACCTCCCTTCGATCAAATTATGGGAGTCGTTTTAATAATTCTATGTTCTTAAAATCAATACCGAAACTAAGCGTTGATATTTTTTCTGTATACCTTAGAAATGATCTATTAAGTACGATCATTCTCAACGGAAACGTAGCAATGCTTGGTTTTCGCCTAAAAAAATGACATACTAATTGCCATCTGTTCGTCTTCCACATGGATGTTTTAGTACTACAAGTACAAAAAAACACAATTAACGCAACAACAACTGCAACTACTTCTACTACTACTACAGGCGCGTAGGAATCTCTGGGACATTTTGGCCGCGGGTTGGGTGGTTGCGGAAACGGTATACCTACCCGACAATTTGTTGATGCAAAAAACACGGCTTTTCCTTTCTTTCTTTTTTCAACTTAAAGCGGTTTATCACGAGGCCGGTACGTAGTTTGACAATTTATGTCATGATTTTAAAGTCTGATATTCGTAAATTGAATCAAATACATGAGTGTTTGAAGCCAAATGATTGATTAGAAAATTTAAATTTCGAGTTGGCTTGGAATAAAAATTTGATGATGATGATGATGGGGATGATGATGACGATGATGATGATGATGATGATGATGATGATGATGATGATGATGGTGATGATGATGACGATGATGATGATGATGATGATGATGATGATGATGATGATGATGATGATGATGATGATGATGATGATGATGATGNTTGTTTTAACAAATCTCTGTATTAAAGGGAAATATGCCCCTTTAAGAAATGATGAATTAACTACCCGAACATGTGATACAATATGAACATACTTGTACTCGTTTTATGTACGTAGTAATGTGCAGAAACACTAAACACGAATAACGCCGCTTTAATAACATGTGACATTACAACAGATACTTTCACTTCAACATCGAAAACATCTAAATTGAACACAAAACTTAAATTTTTACAAGGCAAATGCTGGAAAGTTAAAAATAAAAATTCAAACAGAACATACCAACATGCGCCATATTTGTCCTCCCCCACCCACCAGTCTTGGACGCTCACTGTATCGTTTGACTGAGTGGTGAAGTCTTGACTCGCAAATGAAACGAAATATTTACTGTTCACTGATCATCATTTTGCTGCGACTTTATTGTGTGGGGTCTTGACGCAAAAGAGTACGAAATGTGTATCTACAGAACTAGAAGATCGACCTCTTTGCCTCTGATCCGCAGTTGTGTATTTTATTGCAGAATAAACATATTTGCGAGACAATGACCTGGCATGGAATTTTAATGGTCGTTTTTCTCACAGTCAATTCACAAACGTAATCAAAGCACGGAATATGATATATGGCCACATAACCATATCTCACTAGGCCGACAGACAAACCGACAAAGGCCAGATACTTGATATGATAATACAATATTGAATTATTGTATCCATGAATGGGGCGACTTTGATCAAGATTGCACGCTCCGGTTTTTAAAAACATACCGACGAGTCGATAAGTCTATTTAAACACGAGTTTTAAATGAATTAAATAGCGCCCAGAGCCGTCGGGTGGGGTGTGAGATTACTTACCTGTATGTGGGTGCGCGGCGATCCGTGTATTCCGTCCGCTCTGAGAAGATATGTTTAATATGTTATCCAACTCTGTACATGTAACTGAGGGAATGATACTTGGCTAGTGCATTACAAAATGTCTGTAAGGTTCGAACCTTAAAAAGCGTTTTAATCAAATGAACAATTGTAATAATGATTACGTCAGCGATTTGCGTTGACGTTATCAAAACACGTAATGCTAGTTTGCTTGAAATGTGAGACGACTCATCTCTTTTTAAATATTCTTAATTAAATACATTCACGCTGATCCTCGACGTGTAATCCGGTCTTCAGCTCGTCGGATAAAATCAAGAACACCAGTCCTAACATTCTTTATACATGTATATATATATGGTAAATAATTTCCCTGAAGTTATTGTATTCTACAGTTCTCGTATCTGTCCTAGAAAATAATAAATAGACGTTTTTGAATTGAAATCCCTTTGATATAAACGACATTATGGTTTTGAAAGCAAAAAAAGAGAAAATTCGTTAAAAGCCTTAAAAAGGCCGAATTTATCCCCACCACGGACTTGCGTGCATGCGGTGATTTGGAACTAAAGACGGACGAACTTACGGTCAATGGCATTACTAAATACCCCTTAACAATTATTTGAAGGATGAAGCATATTTTACGCTCACCTGTACACAACAAGCATTCGGTGAACTTTTGGGAGCGCCTTTTGTCCGACGTGCATCGTCCTAAAAATTTCATTAAAACGACATCTCCTAAACCGCTGCACGAGTAGTTTTCGTGCAATATCACAGGAATGATCCTTTGGTAAAGATCTTTTAATTTTGGAAACCGCAACACGCAAGATTTTATATCAGGTGTGTCACATCGTATAGTGTGTTGAAATTATGCACCAGTGGCAAAAACTTGCCAGACCCACGGGTTCCCACGATTAATAAAGACTGGAAAATAATCAAACAATATCTGGTACCACAAGTTTCAGAGCTTAAGATGTTTGGTAAGTTTCATCAGATAGCTTGTTCAAAGCACGATCTTGTGGTCAAAACTGGCAACCGGTGAACAACTTTGTATGTAATAATTACAGTGGTAATCTAATAAGTTCATTCAACTCATTCCCCTGTTAAGAAAATTGACATCGCACAAGGATAAAATTCTTTATATTAAGAATTATTTTAGCGGACGTCTATATGTTTTTTTTTCCGCCAGTGCTCCAATTAAGGGCCACCACTTTTTTATTTAGCGTACAAAACATGACACTATACGCCAGTATTGCAATGCAGCACGGGTTGGGAAGTAGGTAACATCGGCTGGATCGGTCATTGTCGGCTCGGGTACTACTTAAAAGTACCCCGGGTTCTCTTAAGTATACAACAATGTACCCCGGGTACGGAAAATATACTAAACGCACACGGGAAAACTGACGCTTAATTGGTCGTTGTCGGCTCATTTTTTTTCAAATTTATTATGTTCATAATTATGACAAATGTGAAATGGCCTCTATATTATCGACACTCATACTCAAACAAGAGATGTGTTCGTCAGAAACACAATGCCCCCTACTGCGCCGCTTTGAAATAAAATTTCTATTTATCATTTAGCAGGTACAGAAATTATCTCCCTTTAAAGCTTTCCCTGGCTTTTTTTTACCTTTGACATTGAAGTATGACCTTGACCTTTAACCACTCAAAATGTGCAGCTCCATGAGATACACATGCATGCCAAATATCAAGTTGCTATCTTCAATATTGCAAAAGTTAGGACCAATGTTAAAGTTTTCGGACGGACGGACAGACAGACTGAAGGACAGTTCAACTGCTATATGCCACCCTACCGGGGGGGGGGGGCATAAACAACATTAAAAGGGGTGTTGAGTATGAAGTTTATGTATGACCTTAGGAGGAAGGTAAGGGCAATTTAATGTTATTTTCGAAATTTGGACCATAAGATCAAGGTCATTTAGGGGTCAAGGTCAAAATTTATACGTCAGTAGAAAGGTCTTGTCCATTGGGGGGTTGTGTACAAATATGGCGTGAATCGGTTTACTAATAAGGATGTTATGGGCAATGTTAAAGTTTTCCATTTAAAAATTATTACTTTCCTTGTGAAAATGATCTGTACCTGCCAAATAATAAATAGAAATTATCTCCCTTTAAAGCTTGTTACTTCCCTTGGATTTTGTTTTTTGACCTTTGACCTTGAAGGATGACCTTGACCTTTCAGCACTCAAAATGTGCAGCTCCATGAGATACACATGCATGCAAAATATGAAGTTGCTATCTTCAATATTGCAAGTTATGGCCAATGTTTGAGACCAGAGAAGTAGTATAAAAGGGCCACAAACTCACAAATTGTCTACTTTTCAGTTGTACACTGGTGTGTATACAGCAGAAAACAAAAATGATTTTTTCATAATATTTAAGTTTGTATTTAATATTTTCAAATGAAATTTGACATACATATACTTCAGTATACAAACAATATGTATGTGTAATTTGGTGATTGTAAGTTATATAGTTATTGACTTACAGAAAAAAGTGTTTTGTTGTCTGCTTGAAATTCAAATTTCCCTGTAAATGCTAAGCACCGCCCACTTGAAAGGTTATAAACTTCTCTCAGCCAGTAGCTTGCGAATGACTCGGATCAAGTTTACAGATTCAACACTATACCAAATTGCTGTCTGCTCAAACACTGTTTCTGTTTATAAACACTCTAATGTTATCAGCAAATCACTGTCAGATAAACCAAGCCCACTAGTTAATGTAGGTTAACATTTTACCACCGCAAAATCAAGCAAGTGAGATCCGGCTTTTAAAGTTTTCAGACGGAAGCAAAGACTGACAGACGGACTGACAGTTCAACTGCTATATGCCACCCTACTGGGGGCATAAAAACATGTTGAGGCAGGTTTTGTAAAAAAAAAAGAATTTTGTTTCGGTATTCAGAGTGCATTTTACGACATCGGATTTTGGGTGGGAATAAAACTCGGGTACAGTCTAAAGTTGGCCGGGTGCCTTTAAGCGTATTTTCCGTACCCAGGGTACGTTGAAGTATACTTTAGAGTACCGGGGATACTTTTAAGTAGTATCCAAGCCGAATATGACCAATTGAGCATAACTACGTGGCGAAATCATCTTCGGTCCATGTCCAATTCACATGTGAAGTATCAAGCCAATCAGACAATTTGTTGATGAGTTATTGATCAGAAACGATTTTCACACTTATTGTGAGTGACCTTGACCTTTTACCTAGTGACCCCAATTTCAATAGGGGTCATCTACTGTCCCAGGCCAATGCACAAGAGAAGTATCAAGTCAATCAGTGAATCATTTGACGAGTTATTGATCAGAAGCGATTTCACACTTAGTGACAGTGACCTTTGACCACACTTTCTATAGGGGCCATCTACTGTCCAACACCAATCTACATGGGAAGTATCAAGCAAATCGATCCCTCTGTTCACAAATTATTTAACGGAAACATATTTCATTCTAAGTGTAACAGTGACCTTTGACGTACCGGTAGTTACCCCAATTTCAATAGGGGTAATCTACTGACAAAGGCCAATGCACATGGGTTGTATCAAGCCAATTTGTCAATCTGTTCACAAGGTATTGAAAGGTATCGGAACCTTACTGGTCTACCGACAGACCCACCAAAATCCAGCAAAACAATATACCCCCTCTTCTTCGAAGGGGGGTATAATAAAACAAGGGCTGTTTGTAAAACATGCATGCCCCCCATATGGGCTCTCAGTTGTAGTGGCAGCCATTGTGTGAATGCATTTTTTGTCACTGTGGTGGTGGTGGTGGTGGTGGTGGTGAAGTTTCATGATCCCAGGCGTAAGCGTTTTTGAGTTATCATCCGGAAACCATTTCCCTATTTCCAGTCAACCATTTTACTGCTTCAGGTTACTGTGACCTTGACCTTTGACCTCAAAATCAATAGGGGTCATCTGCCAGTCATGACCAATGTCCCTATGAAGTTTCATGATCCCAGGCATAAGCGTTCTTGAGTTATCATCCGGAAACCATTTTCCTAGTTCCAGTCAACCATTGTACTGCTTAAGATCACTGTGACCTTGAACTTTGACCCGAAAATCAATAGGGGTCATCTGCCGGTCATGACCAATGTCCCTATGAAGTTTCGTGATCCCAGGCCTAAGCGTTCTTGAGTTATCATCCGGAAACCATTTTACTGCTTCAGGTCACTGTGACCTTGACCTTTGACCTAGTGACCTGAAAATCAATAGGGGTCATCTGCCGGTCATGACCAATGTCCCTATGAAGTTTCGTGATCCCAGGCCTAAGCGTTCTTGAGTTATCATCCGGAAACCATTTTACTGCTTCAGGTCACTGTGACCTTGACCTTTGACCTAGTGACCTGAAAATCAATAGGGGTCATCTGCCGGTCATGACCAATGTCCCTATGAAGTTTCGTGATCCCAGGCCTAAGCGTTCTTGAGTTATCATCCGGAAACCATTTTACTGCTTCAGGTCACTGTGACCTTGACCTTTGACCTAGTGACCTGAAAATCAATAGGGGTCATCTGCCGGTCATGACCAATGTCCCTATGAAGTTTCGTGATCCCAGGCCTAAGCGTTCTTGAGTTATCATCCGGAAACCATTTTACTGCTTCAGGTCACTGTGACCTTGACCTTTGACCTAGTGACCTGAAAATCTATAGGGGTCATCTGCCGGTCATGACCAATGTCCCTATGAAGTTTCGTGATCCCAGGCCTAAGCGTTCTTGAGTTATCATCCGGAAACCATTTTACTGCTTCAGGTCACTGTGACCTTGACCTTTGACCTAGTGACCTGAAAATCAATAGGGGTCATCTGCCGGTCATGACCAATGTCCCTATGAAGTTTCGTGATCCCAGGCCTAAGCGTTCTTGAGTTATCATCCGGAAACCATTTTACTGCTTCAGGTCACTGTGACCTTGACCTTTGACCTAGTGACCTGAAAATCAATAGGGGTCATCTGCCGGTCATGACCAATGTCCCTATGAAGTTTCGTGATCCCAGGCCTAAGCGTTCTTGAGTTATCATCCGGAAACCATTTTACTGCTTCAGGTCACTGTGACCTTGACCTTTGACCTAGTGACCTGAAAATCAATAGGGGTCATCTGCCGGTCATGACCAATGTCCCTATGAAGTTTCGTGATCCCAGGCCTAAGCGTTCTTGAGTTATCATCCGGAAACCATTTTACTGCTTCAGGTCACTGTGACCTTGACCTTTGACCTAGTGACCTGAAAATCAATAGGGGTCATCTGCCGGTCATGACCAATGTCCCTATGAAGTTTCGTGATCCCAGGCCTAAGCGTTCTTGAGTTATCATCCGGAAACCATTTTACTGCTTCAGGTCACTGTGACCTTGACCTTTGACCTAGTGACCTGAAAATCAATAGGGGTCATCTGCCGGTCATGACCAATGTCCCTATGAAGTTTCGTGATCCCAGGCCTAAGCGTTCTTGAGTTATCATCCGGAAACCATTTTACTGCTTCAGGTCACTGTGACCTTGACCTTTGACCTAGTGACCTGAAAATCAATAGGGGTCATCTGCCGGTCATGACCAATGTCCCTATGAAGTTTCGTGATCCCAGGCCTAAGCGTTCTTGAGTTATCATCCGGAAACCATTTTACTGCTTCAGGTCACTGTGACCTTGACCTTTGACCTAGTGACCTGAAAATCAATAGGGGTCATCTGCCGGTCATGACCAATGTCCCTATGAAGTTTCGTGATCCCAGGCCTAAGCGTTCTTGAGTTATCATCCGGAAACCATTTTACTGCTTCAGGTCACTGTGACCTTGACCTTTGACCTAGTGACCTGAAAATCAATAGGGGTCATCTGCCGGTCATGACCAATGTCCCTATGAAGTTTCGTGATCCCAGGCCTAAGCGTTCTTGAGTTATCATCCGGAAACCATTTTACTGCTTCAGGTCACTGTGACCTTGACCTTTGACCTAGTGACCTGAAAATCAATAGGGGTCATCTGCCGGTCATGACCAATGTCCCTATGAAGTTTCGTGATCCCAGGCCTAAGCGTTCTTGAGTTATCATCCGGAAACCATTTTACTGCTTCAGGTCACTGTGACCTTGACCTTTGACCTAGTGACCTGAAAATCAATAGGGGTCATCTGCCGGTCATGACCAATGTCCATATGAAGTTTCGTGATCCCAGGCCTAAGCGTTCTTGAGTTATCATCCGAAAACCATTTTCCTATTTCCAGTCGCTGTGACCTTGACCTGTGACCTTTGACCTAGTGACCTCAAAATCAACAGGGGTCATCTGCTGGTCATGACTAATGTCCCTATGAAGTTTCATGATCCCATGCATAAGCGTTCTTGAGATATCATCCGGAAACCATGTTCCTAGTTCCAGTCAACCATTTAACTGCTTAAGATCACTGTGACCTTGACCTTTGACCCGAAAATCAATAGGGGTCATCTGCCGGTCATGACCAATGTCCCTATGAAGTTTCGTGATCCCAAGCGTAAGCGTTCTTGAGTTATCATCCGGAAACCATTTTCCTATTTCCCGTCACTGTGACCTTGACCTGTGACCTTAACATTTGACCTAGTGACCTAAAAATCAATAGGGGTCATCTGCCGGTCATGATCAATGTACCTACGAAGTTTCGTGATCCTAGGCGTCAGCATTGTTGAGTTATCATCCGGAAACCTTTTACTATTTCCATTGAACCATTTTACTGCTTCAGGTCACTTGTCACCTTGACCTTTGACCTAGTGACCTGAAAATCAATAGGGGTCATCTGCCGGTCATGATCAATGTCCCTATGAAGTTTCATGATCCAAGGCGTAAGCATTCGTGAGTTATCATCCGGAAACAATTTTCCTCAATCCAGTCACTGTGACCTTGACCTGTGACCTTTGACCTAGTGACCTCAAAATCAATAGTGGTGATTTGCCAGTCATGATCAATGTACCGATGAAGTTTTATAATCCTAGGCCTAAGCGTTCTTGAGTTATCATCCGGAAACGTTCTGGTGGACGGACCGACATACCGACACACCGACAGACAGACATGTGCAAAGCAATATACCCCCTCTTCTTCGAAGGGGGCATAAATATAGAAAAATACGATTACAATTTGCTCTCAGTAACGAGTTTTAGTGTGCATGTTTGGTCATACTAAATATCTATGAAATTTCTTTTTTGAATTTTCACTTTACGAACATGTGAACAGGTTGTTTTCTTTTTTTTATTCTTGTTGTTTGCTATCAAGCCAACGATGTTTCAACCGTCGCAAAATGGTACACGCTGATAGTTACATTTTGTTCATTTTGATACCGTTTATTTGAATCATGTACATTTTTGTTGACCCTTTTGTACAACTTGATATGAATTTTGACGTTCATCGTTTAACTACAACCTGAAATGTTGATAAAAAAGGATACTTCAATGATCGAATATTAACAGTTTAATAGACCAGACATAGAGTGACCACTATAGCTTACCATGAGCACTTCGAGCTTTTGTGAGCTAAACACGAGTAAATTAGGCTTAAATGAGCATAACATTCACAATCTACTGATACATTTATTATTCACTATAAAAAAACACATATCTATATCTATATCAACACTTCATATAACATTATGTTATAAGTAGTTTATACCTTTATGTATTATAAACAACAACAACATACAAATCATTACTTTCAATGCTTTCTCAACTCTTGATGGGTACACTTTCTCAATGGATATAAATGTCAGAGTTATCATTATAATTGTAGTGGCTGTTCATAACTTCTAAAACTTAAATTTGAGACATTCATTGTTCATTATCATTTATCAGCAGATACATATGACAAACATTTATAAGTATACAAAACCACGTAACAAAACGTCATAGTTCCTGCTCTATGAGAAAATCATAAACGTGCATGTATAACATATACTCATACCAAGTTTCAATGAACTCCGCCAAAGCACTTCCAAGATGTGGCTCCGGACACAAAAGTGCCTATTGTAAAAAGCATTTTTTCAAGATACAAAGGGCCATAACTCCGTTATTGACAGATGGTGTACAATGCCATTTGGCATGCATCATCCTCTTCTGCATATATATACTCATACCAAGTTTCAATGAAATCAGCCAAAGCAATTCCGAGATATGGCTCCCGATACAAAAGTGCCTATAGTAAAAACATATGTTCAATATACAAAGGGCCATAACCCCGTTACTGACAGATGGTGTACAATCTCATTTGGTGTGCATCATCCTCTTAAGCATATATATATTCATACCAAGCTTCAATGAAATCGTCCAAAGCACTTCCAAGATATGGCTCCGGACACAAAAGTGC
>VMBQ01001368.1:0-14093 GCA_007657795.1 Dreissena rostriformis
GGTCGATTGATGAGCAAGAGCATTTTTATTTTGGGTAGGCGGTGTTGCTACTATAGCGTCGTTACTTCACATCGATAATTCAACGTGTGCTCGTCCACCTCCAATAGGCATAATTTTCAAGCAGCTAGCTTCCACGAGTGAATCACCAATCTTTCGGGGCTCGTGGTTACCAACGGCTGTTTCTGGTTAACGCGGCGGCCATTATATCCCACTCTCATGCTTGCATAATATATTATATAGATATGTTAGTGAATACTGTTTACGTAAACATTCGATTTCATTTGTGTGATGTTTATTGGGAGGCAAAATATATTGCAATCATGTCATTAAACTAGTTAACTGAACTAATGTGTTGATTAATCGTTTTCGTTGCAGTCGTAAAATAAACTGACGCATTGAAACGAATTTCAAACAATGTTTATTGAATTCGAAACAAACACATTATATAACATGTGTATAACTCTCCATTGCAAATGTATTATTGCTCAATTGTGTCAGCTTAAGGTATACCTACACCTAGATGTTCCATAAGGATGTAATTTATAATGGTGACATGTTATAAGTGACTTTATAATTGTTAACTATATCAAATGAAGCTATTTTAATATAAATAAAATAAATGACTTTTTTACATGATGACCTTAAAGAAACTTCTAGATTATGTAATGCTGCTGATATTAATATGTGTATTAAAAATACCAATTGTATACTTATGCAATGTCAATTTGTAATTAATGAAAATTAACAATATAATGCCTATAAGAGCTTACATACCGGTCTATTCACCAAATATCCACTTAATAGATAGTGTCAGAGTTGAATAGTAAAGGTTACACAGTTTTAATAATATAAATAATACTTGTACATTGTTGCTTTACATTTACTATGGCTACAATATAAATTCATCCGCAATAATGTTTTCTGTGATACATAAGTTATTTTTTATAACTTAATGTGATTTCAATCAAATACATCATACGACCGACACAATGGCATATCAAAATGACTTGTCAAGGCTTCATTCCATTTACACGTTCCTATAAATTTATTTGATTTTTGCAATTGTGTTATAGATAAAAGTATGAAGTAAACATAAATGGAGTTAAAGGGTCTTGTTCACGCTTTGGTAAATTGACAAAATTGAAAAAAAAAAATGTTTCAGATCTGCAATTTTTCGTTGTAGTTATGATTTTTGCGAGGAAACAGAAATACTGAACATTTACTATGCTCTAAAATATCCATTATATGCATCTTTTGAGGANTATGCGCAAGTGTCTTGATGATTACACAAAAACTGTGGTTTTAAGAGAGTTAACAAGGTTTTACTATACCCATATAAGGAAAATTGCCCCGCCACCTTATGGCCATTTTCTTCATAAATAGGAACCACTTTTTACCTCTGCCCAGATATCAGAAGAACACAAGATTTGAGCAAATCTGAATATGATCGGTAAAACAAATATGACTTGACTTCCAAGCTCAAATTGTTCACAAGCTTTTTTTTTAAATTAGACCTAGTGATCCCACGTGAACCAGTTTGGACCCAAGCCAAACCATTTTTGAAATCTGCCAATATATCAAATGGAAAAATATTCGGACCTAGTTTCATTAAGTTTTGGACACACATGACCAACATTTGAACTTGGCCTAGATATTTTCAAGATAAACATTCTAAGTAAGTTTTTTCATTCAACATTGGATAGAAAATGTTGCCTCTAGTCTTTAAACAGTCTGACACTTGTTCTCAATTTTAAAGTATTTGCAAAAAAATAAAATATATTGATTTCCATATTTTACCAAAAATGACGCAATTTTTCGCAATCCAAAGGGCCCAGCCACATTTTCCCAAAAAGTCGAAACAAAGATATCTTTAAAAAAAAACTATATACAGCGTTGATACTAATTGGATTTTGTTGGTTAAAAAAAATCATCAATAAAACAAGATCAAAGAGTAATGACTAATGTTGGGGCTGTTTTTTTTATCCGCATTATATCTACATACAGTTTAATGAGGACGAGCATCGTTTATAATCGTATCGGAAACCCTACTCAGAGAATTTAATCACCTAACGAAGGCTAGTATTTGTGAAAACAAGCATGGAGATGAAGATGTGGTGTGTCACTAAATCGCCTTGTCCACCACAAAACTTAAAAACATTCCAGATATTACCCCCCCCCCCCCCCCCNCCCCCCCCGGTAAGTAAAAATGTGTTAAGCCACTTGAAAAGTACCGGTGTTTGACAATAGTGGCTGATCAACATTGGTATATGGTCTTTATGTACGCCTTGATTATAATCTTGATTTTAATGTGCATTTTTTTTAACATTTAATACTTTTCTTAGAAGACTTAAAAAAAAAGGCAGTAAAACCAAATTAGGCTCTGATATTGACATTTCAACAATATTACCGTAAGTTATTCTTTGTACAAAGCCGATACCGAGATACCGACACTTTCGAGCGAAAATCTTGTTAAATGTTTTTACTTTGCAAGAAGACTGAACTCCAATTCGTAAACTCTCTTTTCGAGACATACATTCACTATGTAGATTTCTGTAAAACGTATTCTCCGTTATTCTCTCATTAATGGACACACATATTCCATTAATCCCTACTAACTATATGTCGGCTGTTTATTCAATTGTTATTTGTCCTTTTCACAGAGAATTGTAATTTCTTTTCTCCATTGTCAGCTATCTTGGAATAATGACTTATGTGACACGTGTGCATAGCAAGTTATATGTCCGACTTCATTCCCGAGTTTACTGAACCGTTTTGAAAGATGAACGAGATGGTGCGTTTCTGGAGGTTTCTTGAGGTACTGAGCTTTAGTCGAAATTATGGCGATGAATTTTTCTTAGAAGTGGGATAAAATATGGAATGTACACGTGTGCGTGCATGTTATGTAACATGCATGCCAAAATAACGCGTGTAATACACTCTGGGGACATCGTCTCGTATGGAGAGAATGCGTTCATGCCTATATTATTCAAGACCATTATCTGGCTTAAATTGTTTATCCACTATGAGTGAAGGTTAAATACGTTGTTTGTTACATGTGGTACATGTTTATTTTAAGTATATACTTTATTTAGAACATGTAATAAAGAAATACATCAGTTTATGCAACATCGACGGAAATATTTAAGTTAAAATCACAAAGTTTATTTCAGACTATAGATTTTGATATCACCTTTATACTTATACTTTAATCATGACATTCAATTTATACATAATAAAGTGTAAGGTAAGGCAGTACTGAAAGGTGCACTTAGAAAAAAAGAAGCTTAGTCGGTCTAAAGTATCACGTATTTTCTCTAAACATTGCTGCAGATGCACTATATATAATTCCGGGTAAAAACATGCCGAGAACCGGCGGGCGTTGACCGCTTCATACATATTGAAATTTAGACATAACACTATCACGGTGCCTATACCACGTGACTTTTGTTGGGAGAATATAGCGCGACCCAGTTAAAATTTTTAAGGATATCTTTTTAAATATTTCACCATTTTTAATGGGATAAAGTGGGGAGCCCGCTCATTCGTGAGAGTTTTCTCTTGGTATCATGATTTTTTTTAACAAGTAAGTATTTTTTTCAGTAAAGTGCAATCGCGCGTTTGAACGGTTAGAAAAATGTCTGATCAGTGTGGGGACTTCATATTACAAACGCGCGATTGCACTTTACTGAAAAATACTTATTTGTTTTAAAAAATCATGATACCTATTGAAAACTCTCACGAATGAGCGGCTCCCCACTTTTTCCTATTAAAAATGGTGAAATATTTAAAAAGACATCCTTTAAAATGTTAACTGGGTCGCGCTATATTCTCCCAACAAAAGTCACGTGGTATAGGCACCGTGACTATAGATACAAGGATGCATCTATAAACAATTGCCACGCGACATATATTTTCGCGATGCTATACATTAGCTATAAAGCATCAAAAACACTTCGGAATATGCTAAACCACATATAGATACATACCTCAAGAAAAAGTATACAAATGATCTCATTATTGTGTCGCGATCGTACTTAATATTCTCGCATTTGAGGTTTTTTTCCCGCTAAAAATACGGTTTATTCTTCCACTTGTTATGCTTCCTGTGTCATTTCCCCGGCCTTCAGTTGGCAATATAAATAAACACAAACTTTTATGAACAATGTTGGTGTAATTTCTTAACGATATTTTGTGTGATTATTCAAAAATCCGTTGTTGTTTTTTTGGTATATTACGATAGGGTATCATTGTAAAAATCTTAAAAATCAAACTGTGCTTACATAAACATTGGATATTTACTAAATAGTATTTATATTTGTTTATTTTCATTTTGTCTAATTTTTCAGAAGCTGTTCTGTCAAGCGCTGGGCTTCACCCATTTCATGCATTATTCTGACCGCATGCTAAATACTCAACAACAACGCGATTCTGGATCTTTCAAACTTGCAAGGGAATGAAATATAAGCGATTATGGTCTGTAATGTTCAATATTTCTGTTGAATTATTGTGATGGGACATTAGTGAACTGTCAAGAAAATGCAGTTGTTATGAAGAGTCTGTGTATCTGTCATTCAAAAGCAGCTCCGGCATAACAAATATCAAGTTAGTTGTTCTTGAATGCTTTGAGCTTTTATGAGTACTACATACATACCCGGAGGGTCAATAGCTGGGAGTTGGATTATTTAAACTAATATCAGATGTGCAAACAATGTGAAAGAGTAGTGAAATTAGAAATTAGCAGATAGAAAACATTTATTTTCTTTCTAAACGTCAGTTATATTTATTATAAATGTATAATTCTAGCAGATAGAAAACATGTTACATTTATGTTAATACTAATAGTGCCCATGCATTTATAGATTTGTTTCTGTAAGTCTATGCGTTATGCCACAAGCAAGAAGGCACACTGAGTTTTGGGAGCAAAGTGTTCAGTTGAGAAGACTTTGAGTGAGACATTAAACTTTTAAAGTTTAAAAAAATATAAACTTGCTTGTTTTACTATAGAATTTCTTGTCTATTGTGTAATTGAATATTACTTTTTTTCCAATGATCAATTTGCTGAATGCAGTGGAATATTTGTGAATATTTCAATAAAAATCCCTGTTGTACCCTGTATGTTTTTTAATTCCTATATAATTGATCATTTGCCACATCATGATACGTTTATGTCTTTAGGTTTAATCAGTTTATGTCATAACCAATACAGCCAGCTTTAAATTCCTTAGGCTTTAGAAAAATACCACTTTCAAGATATATTCAAACACTTCGGGAAATCATGGTTTTGTATAGTTTATTGACTTTAATTTATTACAAATAGTTTCCCATTTACTTATGCAGGCTTTTTATTTAGACATGGGAACAAGATAATGAGGTACAACACCCAACTATCTTTTTAACTACTTTTTTTCTGCATAGCTGTCTTATCCAGCTTTTCACCTTAAAAGACCTTTATCAACAGCTATGATATGCTGGGGAAAATTTCCTGTCAGAGGACCGAAATGAATAAATCCGAATATTTTATTGACTGATTTGAGAGAAATCCCCCAGAACAATGGCCACATCACTACGTTTGTTTGTCCATCGTTAAGTATGTAACCCTGTTCAGTATAGCGAAATCCGGACTAGTCGCTGAATGTTCATAAGACTCATTTACACAGAATTCGGCCCAGTTACAATTACGAAAAAAAAATTATCTCGCAGAATATAAGGGTCAGTACTTTGTCAGTAATCGTCAGGGGAATACAAAATGGACAATCGTTAACACTTTAGGATGATTACAAAGTATTGCTTTCAAGATATAAAATAACATGAATTATAGAGAAAGAAATTAATGAAAACCTATTGGCAAATTCCACTTATTTGCTTTGTGAGAAAAGTAAATAAGAATCAGTGTCCATTAAATACTTACCGGACTCCAGTTTATAGTATGTATAACGACTCATAGCATCAGATTCTTTGTTATTTATACCTCTACGGTATTTAATGTCAAACGAATAAGAACTTAAGACTGAGACCCAACTTTGGCCAGTAGCATCTTTTTTAAGCAGATGTTTAAATATATGTAAACGGATTATTATCAGTTAACACATGAAAGTGATTGTTGGTCAAGTAATCTGAAAACTTTTCTTTTACTGTCCATTTAAGAGCTAAAAACTCTAATTTAAAAGCTGAGTAGTTATTTTCAGATTTTGACAAAGATCTTCTAATGTATGAAACTACGCGTTTGTGTCCATCTTGCTCTTGGTATAAAACTGCACCAAGTTCTTTTGTAGCATGTCAAATAGAATTTGCGACTGGATACACCTGCATATGTTGGAGAAGAGTAAAACACATTCGTAATAATAAAATACAAATATTTTAACTAATTGGACATGATTTCATATTTCTGTGGACCACAACTAAGCATGTACATGTTTGTCAAAAAATGTAAGTAAATGGATTCTTGCAGGGCCTAGACGAAAGCATTGATGTCGCACATCTGTAAATAGAAAAGTGTAAAAAAATATACAATATATGCTGTTAAGGCAGTGATTTAAAGACGCATAATAATTTGTTATAAATTTTACCCTTATATTTTCAAATTTCTTATTCTTCAAATGCCATCACTTTCTTACATTCAGTAGATTTTACAATTGAAAATCGAATGAATTATATTAAGTTAATTATAATATTGTTTAATTAAAAAGAGAACAACAATCAAACTGGACATTCAGAGTTTAAAAACAAGTCTAGTCGTTGCTTGATCTAAAGTCTAAATCTTTAAAATTCTTTTTGGTTAATTCGTCTTAGAACAATTTACTTTTTAATGGTTTGTTCACTTACATCTTTATAATTTTATGTGAAGCATTTAAATGGGCATACATTTATTACTAATGTAATCTAAAAAGATACACGCTTTTGCCCGTAAATTAGGTAGCACCTATAATCATATTATTATATTACTTATATTAATTAGACCGGTGATATAAACAAACTTTTTCCATGTTTCCCTAGTTTTCAATTCTATTGTACGAAGTCATTAAATCATGTTAATTGTAATCGAACGGGCGTAAACGCTGTGGTCGCGCGTTATAACGCCAGATAACAGAGAGATCGTGGATAACACGAGATCTCCCTTAGTCTTACATTGATGTTTCCATTTTTTTTTAATATAGATCTTAAATTTATCGAAAAAAGCGCATGTTTATCATTCTATTGATACTTAGCTTGTACACTCTGAAATAAAGGAAAGAAAAATGCTGTAATCCATGACGAACACGTTTATTCACCAAATTTAACGTAATTCCGACTTAACTTTTCAGCATTTTAGCTAATTTTAACTATTTTATACTTCGTCTGCATTCACTTTCCGATCTAAATGCTCATGTATTTGCATATAATAGGTTACACATCACTATATAAATATTATGCCTCAAACCACTTAATGGATTAAAAATCGGTTGGTAATTATTGTATTTGGTTACATAAAATATCAATATATTGTTAAAGATTTCCTTTTAGAACGGAAACTGCTTTCGTCACATAGCAATTTATCGCCGATTTTGAGATATGTTCTATCTATGGCTTATCATTAAAACTATTTAAACAAAACGGTATTCATGTTTTTTTACGTTTTGGGGATATTTCTTAAGTATATTCTAAATGATTATTCAAAGGCCCTCTCTCTTCGGTATGTTAAGATGCGTTGTGATAGTTAACAATATTTCAACTCGTACTCCATTATTTTCGGGCCAAACTGTGAATGATTGTAAACAATATTTAAACGTGTTCCCGATCATTTTGTACTACAGTAAACGGTTTCATAGTGATGATACCTGTGCTTACATAAACATAGGATATTGCCTAATTAAAATGTGTATTTTATTGATTTTTCTTTTGTAAAATGTTTTAGAAATGGTCGGTCAAGCGCTGGGCTTCACACACTCCGTACATTATTCTGCGTAGCAAAACTGACTGGATGCTAAATACTCAACAACGATGCCATTCTGGATCTATCAAACTTGCCAGGGATGGAAATATATGCAAATGTGGCCTTGAAATATTCAATAGTTCTGTTGAATTATTTTTATGTAACATTAGTAGACTGTACAGAAACTGCAGTTATTATAAAGAGTGTATGTCTGTCATCAAAAAGCAGTTTCAGCATAACAAATATCAGATGTGCAAACAAAAGTAAAAGAGAAATGAAATTAACAACTAGCAGATAGCAAATATGTTAATTTTATGGTTTTTTCTTATAGTGCCCATGCATTTATATATTTTTTATGTAAGTCTAGTAGTTAATAAACAGCATGCCACAAGCAAGGAAGCGCACTCAGTTTTGGGATCATTGTGTTTTGAAGTCTTCTAGTAAGACATTAAACTTTTAAACAATATTAACTAGCGTGTTTTACTATAGAATTTCTTATATACTGTGTAATTGAATGTCAATTTTTCTGTCCCGTGATAAAGTGGCAAAATTGTGAATATTGTAATTGCACATCATCATGCTGTTTTTTATGTTTATGTTTTTAAAGTTTCATCAGTTTATGCCATGAGCAATACTTTATGACCGCTTTTAATTCCTTCTTCTACTTCTTCCCATAAAGTGCAGGGCTCCTCTGGAGCATCGACGCACCTTAGGCTAAAGAAAATGACCACTTTCAAGCTCAATGCAAACACTCCGGGAATCATTGTTGTGTATACTTTTTTTGGCTTTAATTGAATACAAATAGTTTTCCGATTTACTTATGCAGGGTTTTCATTAAGATCAGCGAATAAAAAAAGGTAAACACCCGGCTACTTTTTTTAAAGCTAAAACCAAATATATACATTCGTATAACTTTTTTAAAACAGATAAAACAAAACGTTGATGAATCCAAAACTATAATTAAAGTTCAGAAGAAGTAGCACCAGAAAATAAATGAAATTAAAGGTGTATTCAATAGTAAATAAAATTCTGATGTACAGCAAAAAACTCCTTCATGTACAAAATATATGTACTCTGTTTGGGAATCTCAATAAGTCTGCGCAGACTCGTTCATTCGAAAAAAAAACACAATTAAGAGTTTACCTGTCGGTATGCGTGTTTACTTGCTCGTTATAAATTTCACTGTAGTAAACACTATTTGATTAATAGTACCATATGAGGATTGTGAATTTTATTCAACATTCCACGGTCATATTAATATGTTGTGTTAGAATTGAGAGAATACAATGTTGACACTGAAATCATATAATATACTCGCTTTAAGTAAAAATAAGATCATTTCCCCCTTCTACTGCATCTTCCGCCTTCAACTAATTGAAATCCCTGCATATGTTTAAGAAACATAAAACTCAATTTTAATTATAAAATACTTATTTTGACTGTTTAGAAATAATTTTCTTTTTCTGTGGACAACAACTTCGCATATGCATGTTTGTCAAAAAATATCATTCAGTTATATGCTTCTCGCAGGGTCTAGATGAAAGCATGGATGTCACACTGCTGTTAATTACAGAATACCGTTAGGGCCATCGTGGTTACAAATTAAAATCCAGAGGGCGACAATGCGACAATGCGATAATACGATGACGACAGTGCGACAAAACGATGGCGACAGTGGGAGCGTACGATTGCGACAATCCGACAACGCGATATATAGTACGATGACGACAATGCGATAATACGATGACGACAGTGCGACAACGTGATAGTACGTTGGCGACAATGCGATAGTCATGGCATTGTTGCCATCGTACTATCGCATTGTCGCCATCGTACTATCGCACTGTCCCCATCATATTGTCGCACTGTCGTCATCGTATTATCGCACCATCGCATTGTCGCCATCGTACTATCGCACTGTCGCCATCGTATTGTCGCACTGTCGTCATCGTATTATCGCATTGTCGTCATCGTATTATCGCACTATCGCATTGTCGTATTGTCGCCATCGTACTATCGCACTGTCACCATCGTATTGTCGCACTGTCGTCATCGTATTATCGCATTGTCGCCATCGTACTATCGTGTTCTCGCATTGTCGCCATCGTACTATCGCACTGTCGCCAACGTATTGTCGCACTGTCGTCATCGTATTATCGCATTGACGCCAGGGGCGTAGCCAGCGATACGCACTTACGCACGTGCGTAACATCATTCAGAAAAAATAAAATGTAAAAAAGCCTAAATAAGGCTTTAAAGTGTAAGGCCTTAGGAGGGTAACCTTAATGTCCGTGATAATTTAAGATCTCCTCAAGTCTGACAAATCAGAGCAATAATTTACGAGACTACTTTGAGTCATTTGGATCTGAAATTTGGTTAACTTACAGTAAGATTACACTACTTGAAATCAAGAAAGGTAAGTTGACTTTACAAACTATCTAGTTCATAATACGAGAGTTGCCCTTTCTGGAAAGTTATTTTCAGCGGCAATTACAACTGACATATAAAATGGCGTCCACCTCGCTAACTTTCAACCCACCATATCCGGATGTGTTTGCTGAGAGAACTGTACCACTAACTGACCCGTCAAAGAAAGTTATCTTTACTTCAGCATGGGAGGATGTTCATAAATTTGAATTTCCAAGCAGGTTAGTAAAGTATCTTGATTCTATAAATTTTGATTGAAATCGTGACAATAATTCAACCAACTGGTTTGAAACTTTTAATAATCACAGTGAAATGGTTAAACTGTGAACATAACTTTAATAACTTGTAATTTTGAGCTAATTTCGTTGTTTAATTATGTTTATCTGAAAATAAAATCCTGGTAGATTTTAATGTTGCATTATTTCTAATGAGACGGTGTATTTTTCCCCAAAGCCGAATTTTATTTGGTATTTTTAATTTGGCAACATTGTGTTTTATTGTGCAATATTTAACATAATTAATTTATACCAATATCAAACATTTAAAATATTCAATGAATGTTCCAGCTTTCAAATGGTTAATTAATCATTCATTTTCATTTCAGATATTTTGATCGGAATCGAGGGAAAGTATGTGAGGATTTTCTGGCTTTTGCAACATGCAGCGCCACCACCGGAGAGTCTCCTGCCAATGCTTTCCTTGACAACCTACGAGCTGCCGGAGTTAACGTCCCTGCAATGAGAGGCCAAGGGTACGACAGGGCCGCAAACATGTCTGGTTGTCACCGCGGTGTCAAAGCCCGCATTCAAGAAGTCGTTCCAATAGCACTTTATACACATTGCAAAACGCATTCCTTGAATCTTGCTATTATTCACGCGTCCAATGAGCCCTGTGTAAGAAACAGGATGACGACCGTCCAGGAAATAGCATTTTGTTTCCAGAATTCAGCCAAGAGGTTATTACGGTTTCAAGAATTCCTTAGCAATAGCGATTAGGATCGGGCTGAGATGGACAAGAGAACCAAACTCAAAACTTTATGCGAGACCCGGTGGGCGGCCAGAGCCGATGCTCTTTTCACATTCAAGGCTTCATTTGGAACGGTTGTGCGCACACTTGAAGATTTAGCCCAACACAATGATGCAAATGCTGGCGCTTATAAAGCAGCTATTACACAGTTTAGTTTCATTATTACACTGGTGGCTGTAGAGCATGTTCTGTATGCGTGTGTGCCGCTCTCACAACAACTTCAGGCTACTTCATGCGATCTTCTGCAAGCTGCATTAGAAGCTGAGGTCGTAAAAGCATAGGTTGAGGCAGAACACAACGACCCACTTATATGGCAGGCATTGTTTCAAAAAGCCATTGAAATGGCAAGCTCCGTTGATGTTGAACCCACATTTCCTCGCACAGGGCGACAACAGAACCGCCCCAAAGCACCGGCTGCAACCGCATTTGACTACTGGAGGGTCAATATGTATTTACCATTTGCGGACCATATACTTGCAGAGCTTCAACAACGGCTTTTGCTAGGAAATGAAAGATATGCCATACAGTACCTATTGCCAGATCGTGTCCAAGACCTCAATGATCAACGGACAAATGCAATCTTCTCAGCAGCACAGGCGGACCTTGAAGTAAACATGGAAACATTTCATAGAGAATGTCAGCGTTGGAAATTCCGCTGTGAACAGACACAGAGTCCATCTACGCCTTCTCTGGAAACCACGCTGCTCAATCTACCGGAAGACTTGTATCCGAAGGGATAGGGAACTGAACGCAGCTAGAGTTGTTGACTTATTTGCACAAAAGAGGAAAAGGCGTTTAGCACTTATCTTTCATGACAATTGAACTTGTAGATTTATACACAAGCCAAGCTAGATGACAATGACATACAATGTCTATCATTTGAAAAATTAAACTAGAAAGTCAAAAAGCAGGAATAAAGTTTGAACATACAATTATAATTATTAGCTTATTACGTCTCATGACTTCTTGGTCTGAAACAACAAGTGAAAACACTTTTCAGTTAAAATACATTTTGTTATATTAAGTGCCCAATATCACCTCAAATACACCTTAGCGCCTACCATTTAAGTTATAATTTCTTAACATTTCTCGAACCCCCACCAAAAGGAGGGGGACACCCCCTCCCACACCCTCCCCCATTTGTGCGTAACATTCCTTTATGTCTGGCTACGCCTCTGGACGCCATCGTACTATCGCGTTGTCGCATTTTCGCCCTCTGGATTTTAATGTGTATCCAGGATGGCCCTAACGGTATTCCGTAGTAAATAGACACATGTTTAGATAGATAAAATATATGTTGTTATGGACGTGTTTTAAAGATGCCCAATAATGTACAATAAAATTTATCCTGATATGTACACATTTATTTTTCTTCAAACGCAGTTACTTTTATCTATTCAAGAGATTTTTAAGATTGAAATTTCAAATATTGTTTATTTAAAAAGTGAACAACCATAAAACTTGATATTAAAACGTTTGAAAACAAGACTAGTGGTTGCTATATCTTTTGCCTAAATCTTTAAAAATGTTTTTGGTTCATTTGTCTAAAAACAAATTACTTTAGTGGGTTGCTGGGTTTCATTTAAATGTTTTGTTCCACCAAAATGTGCAGGCTTTTATTTCTTATCAATATGAAAACTAAAATAGATCTTTTAAGCTTTTCCCGCAAATTAGGAAGCACCTATAATCATATTAATGAAACCCTATGGGATAAAGTGTAATCTACCCAGCATATAATATTGGTGTTTAACCACAAGTTTGCTTATTCGTGTCTTTCGCAAAACAAAAAGATGGCTTACGAGGTAAGACAAAAATAAATAATATTGAAAATCGAAAGGTTTCTTTTGTCTTTGATCTTGTACAAAAAACAACTTTAAATTTACCTTCAAATAAGTGTTATGAAATGAAACAAAATGCTTTATTTTATGATAAACTGAAGTAGATCAGCGTATAAGGTATTTGTTGCAAAATTCGGATTAATTGATTCGGATGTTTTTTGGAATAATTCAATTATATGTGAAACCAACAATATGTTAGCGACTGTAAACACCAATTAACTTCATATACATTTTTTTATACATATTGAATTACAGAATAGGATGACTTCTAAGATGTTTACACAGATTTAAAGCAGTTCTCACTCTGGCTGCAAGACTTGTACGTTTGAAAAGAGGGTCATTTTAAGCTCGGCTGTTTTCGAAGAAAACCCAAGGTATTGTCATAGCCCTCTCGTCTTCCGCGACGTAGTCGGCATAGTCTGAAAACTTTAACATTGGCCATAACTTTTGCAATATTGAAGATAGCAACTTGATATTTGGCTAGTTGTGATAAACATAACTGTCTTCGTCCTACGTCCAGCGACAGTTATGAAACGAAAAGGTCTTTTCAATGGAGCAAGTGCCGGAGTGAATCACACCGGCATGATTTTAAGACTTATCTTACAGTGTAGAGCATTAAACTTGAACTATTTGAGGACAAAAAAGAATTTCCAGTTCATACGAGTAAAAATTTCTAATGAAACATACCAATTAAAGCGTTATTTCCACTTTTTCCAAAACCAAAAAAAGGATCAGAGTTATTTCGCCTAGATTGTCCGCCATCTTCAACAAAACGTGGGAATTTCCGGTTTGACCTTATTTGCATAAGTTTTTGGCAGCCAATCAGAAAATAGGCCAGAAACCCATATATGGAAATCGTAGTATTTTTCAATAAAGCCAACATGGCGGCCTAC
>VMBQ01001368.1:17931-84357 GCA_007657795.1 Dreissena rostriformis
TTTTAACAAGCACGCTTTCCACGCTTTTCATGCGTGTAGTTTGACAGACGTCAGCAACAATTTCGCGCTCTTATTAAAACACGTGTTTTTCATGGCATACATGTATAGTGATTGGTGTACGCTGAGATTTGTAGTAGCAAATATTATCACATGGCTGTAGAAGAATGGTGTAATTCAGTTCTATAAATGGGCGTGATGAAATATACTTGTACAGAAATTAAATTGTTACCACATAAACAATTAAACGGGTATTGTTTTCACAACTTACTCGCCATACGTAATTGATTGCTCACCATTTGCATTTAACTTTTCATAAGTAACAGTTACAGTAATTGTTCACGGTAAAAAGGTGTGATAATGATGCCCGACACCATCGTAATGTACTGTTTAAATACCGTTGTATATTACGTAAGTGGTAAAACTGTGATTCCCTGTTAATCAATCTGCGATAAACACTTTCTTCATGACGGACGTCAATCAAAATAATGGTCACTAGTTACCCCGCCCTCATTGGCATTCTTGTTACCGATTGGACGCCGAACTACACAGTTTGGCGACTGGAAAGTTACCTGAGAATTTCTCGTGGTACATCTGTGTCAGCGAACATTACTGTGTAATGTGATTCGATACGCCCGTCACGCTATCTCTTATCAGTGGATTATCTATTAGTAATTACCCCATATGGCGATTAAAAGCGGAGTTTGTGAAGTGAATGACCCGATTTACTCTTGTGATTTGTATGTCCTGTGTATTAGAAAACAGTATACATGCGGATTAATCAGACGTCCAAGTGACAATTTGTTAACAAATTCCGGTGAGAGGGAGACTGGAAGTCGCTTTTTATCTACAATTTCTTAAATTTTAGGCGACGTTTGGCGTAAGAAAGCGACTAAGTCGCTCACGTCGCCCCCTAGCGCGAGCCCTGTGGTGCATATGGACTCCCAGAGCCGCCATAGCAAAAATTATCAAAGGCTCTGGGAGTCCGTTTATATGGACTACCGCTCGACGGTGCTCTTGTTTGTAATAAATGATTGAATTCCTGAACGATGCAATACAATTGTTATATTCTTTTATTCATGATATACATTGCTTTCCTTATACCCGAGCCCACAGGTTTTGATGCATGTAACTTGCATAAGATGCTTTTTGGACGGCAATGATGATATCCGACTTCCTAACAAATAGAACCCAGACTGTTGTCCTGGAGGGAACCATGTCAGACAAGGAACCTGTAACCTCCTGTGTCCGACAGGGCACTGTTTTTGGGCCCATATTATTTTTTATCTACATAAATGACTTTGCTGATTATATCAAACATAGCACTCAGAGACTTTTTGCATCATCTACAAAAATATCAACAACCTCTCCGACGCCCAAATGAAAATGGAAACTATGCACAAAGCATTGCAACTACAAAATATCCGACTGTTGAGGAAAAAAAATTGAATCTTTAGAATTTGGCTCCAAGAGGATGTTTTATATTCAAATTCTTAATAAAGCCTTCATACATTTAATTGACATGAAAACCAACTGATATTTTAGAAACCGGTAGCAGATCATCGTCGGAAGTGGGACACCGAGGAATATGAGAAGATTGTTGCAGCGCGATTGGAGGAGGAGGAGAAGAAGGCCCTGGAGAAAGAGCTCGCCAAGCTGGACCCTCCAGTGAGGCGTGAAATGCTCAAACCCAGAGAATATAAGGTAACTTACTGTCACCCTAGAGAATATATAACTCACCAAGCTTGACCCTCCAGTGAGGCGTGAAATGCTCAAACCCAGAGAATATAAGGTAACTTACTGTCACCCTAGAGAATATAAGGTAACTTACTGTCACCCTAAAGAATATAAGGTGATTCACTGTCACATTTGCTAGAAATTGGTTGTTCTAGTACATCAGGGCTTACTCTGCCATTTGACATATTAGCCAATGGCTACACATAAGGAAATTCGGCTACAAAAATCCATTTGGCAACAAGGTTTTCAACATTATCAGCCATAGAATATCCAAAATAATAAGAATTAAGACATAAAAAGGTAAATTTGGCTACAGAAAACTTTGAGCCGGAGAGGGCCCTGATACATGACTGTGTGCCAGATATCTACAGTCTGGATCGTGATACGGGAGATGGCTGATGCTGTAACCCAAACAGTATTATTTATGTAACATACTTGTTTTTAATCATAATTTTTTATATACTAGCTTTCACTTTTTAAATAGAAATAAGTGTCTGATGATTGTTATAGCTCAATTTTAGTTCAATTACATCTAACAAAGAATATAACTATAATGTATATGATTGTGTTCTTCTTATTTGAATTATTATAAAGAGTTATATTAAGTTAGTTTTTCCCAAGTCAGTGGACTTTTTGCGCAAAAAAATCCAAATCCCAAAATAGCATTTTTTCCCAAAATGGCTTGGAAAAGGCCTTAGAAATATAATTTTTGATGCAGACAAATAAAAAATGAATTTCATGCAACATCTTCAGATCCATTAAGGATGACCTCCTGTAAGCAATTCACATAGCTAATGCCTGTGTTAGGTTTGTGAATGTCCCCTACTGCTTATCGCATCACAAATTTATTATCTTTTTGCATTAATGCAAACAATCGTGTCCCTCCATGCATGATTTGTAAACTCTTAAAAAAGTGGAATAGGTCTTGTACTTCCATAGAGTTTGGAATGTATTTTAATTAATTTAACATATTTGATAAAGAGGCATAAATTCAAGTGCTTATGATATTGATAAATGCGAGTGGTTAAGATATTTATTTTGAAGGAATAATATTAATTTACAGACATGTGCTGAAAATCAAATTAACATCCCATACAAAAAAATTAAATAAATGATTCACTTGTTTACTTTTCTTTACTTCACTGTTAGTGTTTTGAGTTTCTTTTATACCTAATCAGCGCTATAGATAACAAGCGTATTTGCGTTAATACGCAATTAAAATAACCAAAAAGGTAATTAAATTCAAAATAAAGCGTACAAAAACGCATATACAAATTTAATAACGTAATTCACGTAAAAAACATTGCGTCACGAAACGCAATTCTTACGAACACCGGGCGTATTTTTTAGACTGGTTTTTTTCCGTACAAAAATGTACCAGATAGTTTATATCCCGTCCTATGATGAAAAGAAGGCAGTCTTTTCAGCGGTTACCAATCTTTTGTGTAGTTTTGTTATTATTTGTAGACCCGTCCGATTTCTACTTTTATTTTCTGAAATAATCAAAATGGCCACTCGTGGAGGTAAAACGGGAGTCGTTACACAAACAAACACTTGAGACAGGTATTTACCCCAGAATATTGGGGAAACCGAAAACTTCTGTGCTACTTTGCTGAAAGATCTGTTGCAAGATGTGATCATTTCTTTCGAGAATGTAGTTCGCCCGTTATTATCGGAGATTTAGCTACAAATGTTGATTTATTTTTCACATAAAAATGTTTTCAGGCAGATCTTGTAGTGTACAATTTAAGGACCAGACTTTGATCAGAAATACAGTAATTGTTTTTTGTTATGTACAGGCACATTTTTAAATTCCATTTGTATAAATAATATAGTAACCTTAGTAGATTTATATTATATTATATATGGCATTAACTAAATTACCCAATTGAGTTAAAAACCGGGGGTGAAAACCCCAATTAAGCTCAAAAGTAGCGCGTGAAATTTTTTTCTTAAACGCTATTGAATTTACAAAAACCCTATTGTTGTCAAAAACAGGGGGTGATTACCCAATATACCCCAAAAGTTATCTATAGCGCTGTACCTAATGATAAAATATGACATTTCTGCAGTGAAATAACAGCAGTGAAAATAAACAAATTATTTTCATCGGTGAAAATAACAAATTTTGTTGACAAAATGACGTCATTTTGTTGACGAAATTACATCATTTCGTCAACAAAATGACGTTATTTTAATGCATTGAGGTACGCCACGGGAGAAAGGGTAACTTTTCAGCGAAAGGGAAACAGCTGTTAATTATTTTCTGTGCATACTGCACAAGCTAATCTGGGACGACACTTCACGCACATGCATAAAACCCCCTTTTTAAAGAGCATTCAGTTGGTTTACTGAAATAAATGTTTGGATCCTGGACATGTTGTTACAAATATTGTATGTCATTTAACAAATTCATGTTTAGGTTGACCTTGATTCCAAACTGGGCAAGTCTCAAGTCATCACAAAAACTACACCCGCCAGTCAACAGGGGGGGTAAGTGTAGCAACATCGAACTTCTTTATTCTTTCTCTTTAATACTTTCATTAGTTTAAACCTTTTTATTTTAGCTTGATTGTATTGTAAGTACTTACTACTTATTTGAAACATTCTTGAGTCCATTTCCTGGGACAAGAACCAGTACTTGGTTCTATGGGGGAGATCTAAAGAACGCTCCCACAGTGGGGATCAATTCCTTGACCTCCCTTTCACTAGGCGGACACCATATCCACTACTACACTGTGACTTGATAATTTCATTAAAAGCATCTATCTGTTGACTTTTTTTCATAATTACTATAAATTTCTATAAATTAAATAATATTTAATTACTATAAAGAATCAGAAACCAATTAGATCAATTAGTTTTGTCCTCATGTTTATAATAAGTTGTTTTTGCCATATTAGCAAAAATTTATATGTATCTTTGGAGTTTATAACGTTTCAAGCTTTTTCAAATAAGATTGAACTGTTGAGCAAGCGTAGATAAAAATGTACAATTGTTGGCATCATGATTTTCATTATTCAACTTTTAATATATCATGGCCTTCCTTTTTTTACCACCGAATATCGGTGACTTCCCCCATCAAAAAAGTATACTTTTTTCCCCTATTTGTTGGAAAAATTCTCCCTAGATTTTGATTTTTTTTTTTAAATATTTTTTTCATAAAGAATTACAATATAGTCATCATTACAATATGGTCCAATTTGAGTGTCAAATATACTTAATAATAAAAAGAAGCAATGAATATAGTGCAAACTTGTACAAATGTAGTAAAAAAATCCCCCATAAAAGGGAAACGAAGCAAAAATTCCCCCTCATGAGGGATGTGGGTAGCTTGCCCTGATGGCCAGAGAGGGCCTGTATATGCTGTTACTTATTCATTTCAGGTACTACTGCAATGTGTGTGACTGTGTGGTCAAAGATTCCATCAACTTTCTGGACCACATCAATGGAAAGAAGCGTGAGTTGTTATTTTTAGCTCGGCTGTTTTTGAAGAAAACCCGAGGTATTGTCATAGCCAGCTTGTCGTCCGGCGTCTGCCATCCGCGTCGTGCTCATAACCTTAACATTGACTATAAAATCAAAGTGCTTCCACCTATAACTTTGAAATTTTATATGTTGATGCACCTTAATGAGTTCTACATGCCACACCCATTTTTGGGTCACTAGGTCAAAGGTCAAGGTTACTGTGACCTCTAATATAAAACTTTGACATAGGCTCTAAAATCAAAGTGCTTCCACCTACATGTACAACTTTGAAACTTCATATGTAGATGCACCTTGATCAGTTCTACACGCCACACCCATTTTTGGGTCACTAGGTCAAAGTCACTGTGATCTCTTATACACAGTCTTGCACAGTCTGCACAGGCTTCTCAGGGACTACACTTTCCAATTTTTTGCAATTTTGTTTGAAGGAAGTCTCTTTTAGACAAAAGTCCAGTCTATGCGGAAAGTAATGTCCCTGATTAGCATGTGCAGACTGCACAGGCTAATCTGAGACAGCACATTATGCATATGCATTAAACCCCATTTTCCCAGAGCAAAACTCCTTTGCATGTTGGTGTACACTGGCTCATCTTGATTCTAGTGATTGCATGTAATATAGCAGATTGGTTAGACTGTTCAAGTGTATGTGCTGGGTTCAAGATAAAGCTAGTTATTTCCCGCATAAAAAGAGGCGAGGGTACATCTTTCTTATGGTCGGTTGGTCTGTTGACCATACCTGCTTGCAGGGCCCTCGATCTCCGTGTTTTGGGGTCGAATATCGGCCCCTTCCCCCATCAAAAAGGTATACAGTTTTCCCCTATTTTTTGGAAAAATTCCGCCTCAAAGAACATTAATTTTTTATGGAGAAGTGTCTTATCATTATTATATCTCAATTCCACTTCAAGAAAATCTAGTCAAATATACTAATATAGTGTACAAATGTAGTAATGAGAGAGTAAGTAAAAAAATTCCCCATAAAAGGGAAACGGCGCGAAAATGTCCCCTCATGAGGGATGTGGGTACCTTCCCCTTATAGCCAGAGAGGGCCCTGGCGTGATATCTTGATAACTTTTTGACCAAAGATTTTAGAATTTGTATGATAGCATCTTGGGATGAAAGGAAGGCACCTGTCGATTTTGAGGTCAACAGATCAAAGGTCAATAACATAGGAACTAAAAACATGAAATTATGACCATTTTGTTTCTGAACAATATTTAGAAAATGCTTTGACCTACAATCATGCAAATTGGTATGGAAGCCACTTTAGACACCAATTTTAATTTTAGAGAAAGTGGTCAAGGTCACAGGGGCATGACATTTATTTCTGCATGAATCTTGAGAATGATTTAACTTAGCATCATGCCAATTTGTATGATGATTACTTGGGATGAATGGTCCGAAAATGCCTTTCAATTTTCAGGTTAAAAGCATAAAGGTCAAGACAAAAGGGGCTTGTAACATCAAAACCGTTTATTTACAATATCTAGGGATTCCTTAAACCTAGGATCGTTTAGATTGTTATCTTCTTAGTTGCGAAGGAAGGAAGCCCCCTATTGTTTTGCAGATCAGCAGGTCAAAGTTCAAGGTCGATGTGGCTTTCAATATTAAAATATGTGCACATACTGACATGTAGGGAAGGGGGGGGGGGCATGCATGTTGTACAAACATTCCTTGTTGTTTTGTGTTCGGGGTTGTGATTTATCCTCCGTTAAGCTGATTTCCTCCCATTCAATGTCAACCTTATTTTACAAATACTTCTAATCTTTGCTAGATCTATATACAAATGAAGAGTTAAACAGAACCCCGTAATTGGGGTATGGCATTTTCCTACTCTGAGGTGGTTCTTAAATCACACCGCTGGTGTTGTGTATTCAGATCAGCGTAACCTTGGCATGTCCATGAAAGTGGAGAGGTCGTCCCTGGAGCAGGTGAGAAAGAGATTTGAGATGAACAAGAAGAAGATGGATGAGAAGAAGAAGGAATACGACTTTGAGGAGCGAATAAAGGAACTCAAAGAGGAGGTATGAGTTACAGTTGCCACGGTGTTTTATAGCTTTTTGAATGTATAGGATTGTGAAAATTGCCATTTAGTCTTTAAAATAGCCGGCTTGTGTTGGGCAAGTTAAAACTAGATTTTTTTTAATGATGCAAAATTATGAATGGCAAAGTTGGATATACCAAAATATCTAACATTGTCAATTTCCTTCATCTAATTTTTCATAAAATCTCTAATTTTCCTTGTAAGTACATGTACATAATTGTTTGAATAAAAAAGAATCTTATACCTCGCAAATGTTAATGCAGATAATATATACATATATCATGCAAGCTTAGCCCGATAAACACATATTAAACCTTCAGCTGATCCAGTGCTTTCCACAGGCCATGATACAGTCCCTCACCGGGATGCTCGAATTTCGAAATCAGAGTCCCCAGGGGGCTTGAAATGTTCCCATAAGTGTATTGTTCAGGAACTGCAACTAACTTTTCTGTCGATTATGCAAAGTTGGACCTCAATTTCATCAACTCTTTAAATAGTAACATGATGATATGCCATAATTCACTTGATACTTTAGAAAAATGGCGAACGTTAGTGTTTAAGAAATTCTTTAGCACTTTTATCATCAACATTTACCAGAATTGGCTTTTAAAAATGGAAGTCGTGATGATATGGGATTATCGGATAGAGACAGGAAAAGATTAAATCGAGTCATAACGCACCAAATAACATCATTTGACACGATAAATGTACAGAAAAAATCTACGTATGGATAGGGCACACCTCCCAAACCCACCGACAACGGTCCAGGGGCGTCTGGAAAAAAACCTGTAGCACTGATCAGCTGACCCAAAAGGAGAGAAACAATATTATAATATGATATAAACATAGTTGGTGGAGTGTGGTTGCCAACATTGTCTGCATTTAGATCTTTTTATTACAGAAAATAGCAAAGATATAAAACTTGTATCAGATTGTTATTGAAGTTTGTCATTTAATGCTTTAAATTTGATGAATGTAAACATTGGAAGTAAATAACTGGAGTAAAAACAAGAACAAAATTTAAGAAAGAAAACAAAGTAATCCTCAACTGGGCTTGAACCACAGACCCTTGAAGTAAAAGTCTAGCACTTGAAGCCCCATTACTACTCAAAATCAACGAAAAGTTCGTACAATATTTCGTAAAATCAAGTTAAACAATTTAAAATCAGTGTTATGGCAATTGCCGAAATTCAACACCAGATGTGGTCTGGTAACATAGATGTTTGTAGATACAAAATGCTTGTTTTTATTATTTTTTAGCATATTAAATTCCATTTTAATGTCCCGCAAATATATCTATTCATACGACACATGAACACTAACATGGTACCATTTTAGTGTTCATGTGTCGTATGAATAGATATATTTGAGGGAAATTAAAATGGAATGAATTGTGTCACAAATAAATAAAAACGCGCATTTTGTTTCTACCACTCGGCTAGGGCTGTAACGATACATTCGAATATTCGAATTACTCGAATACGGCTGTGGACGAATCGTATTCATTATTCGCCACCTCCCGAACCGAATATTTGACGAATACAAACAACGTGGTTTCGAGTTTGAAAGTTTAATCATCTTATCTTACCTTAGAAATGAAGGTTCATACAATAAACCCCTATATTTAAATGTTCTGCTTCTTATTCCGGCGTTTTTCATTATGTTTACCCCACCCACTATGTTACACAGTGATATTAGCAACTACAATGGCGGGCACCGGTTGAATATTTACATTGAATTGAAAAATCTTTCGATGATTGTTTAATGTTTATTTAGGTAAATACCAGTGATTTGATTCTCAAACATACGCACAAAGGATTAGTAGATGGAATTTCTTTTTTGTTTATCTTTACGACAATGATTGTGCAACTTATCAACAAACATGGAGCCTAGCAAAGGGAATGCTACAGTCACTAATGTGTCAACTGTTGACTCTTAATTGTTCTACTCAAGGCTTGTATGGGTACTAGTCATGTTTTCTCAAAAGTTTAAAAACTGTGTTCAAAGTTTAAGCAGTTCTAGTCAGTGTGTTGTTATTTCAAAGTGTTATATTTCATATTTTCAGTATGTAATGATACTCAATTAATCATATTGACAAATACTCATAATTTCATACTATATACTGTCATTTCAGTTGTCAGTATCACTTTTGTTCATTGAAATTCATATTCGCGAATAAATATTCGTATTCGCCTCCCTGTATTCGTGATACGTATCGTATTCGTCACCTAGTGTATTCGTTACAGCCCTACACTCGGCCATCCATGCTCATACAGTCATTTTATACATTATAATTTTAAGCAATCCTCGTAATGTCACAAAATATAACAATAACATCAGAACTCTCCAAATTATTCAATTGTTTCGCCTTTGTAAAGCTTTTTGATTTTCAGGTTTTTAAATCGTCAAAAGATGAATATAATGGATATTTTAGAAACATAACTACAACGAACATTTGCAAATCTAAAACATTTATTTTTTTTGTCAATTTATCAAACATTGACAGGGCCCTTTAAACTCAGCCATGGATAGCTCAGAAAATATATTTATGATACAAAATTTTTGACATGTTTGTTTATGACACTAAATTTTCAGACATGTTTTATAGCCTAGACCAGATGTGTCTATTCAGATATCAATTTGTAGTAAGTTATCGTAATAACCACTTTTAATTGCGCAATTTCAGGAAGAAAAACAGAAAGCTTACAAAAAGGAGAAACGAAAAGAGCGGAAGAGGAAAGCGGACGATGATCTAGATGAAGACATGGATCCAGATATGGCCGCCATGATGGGATTTTCGGGGTTTGGAGGCTCGAAGAAATCCTAGCTGTGGAAAGGACATGATTGTGTGGGATAGTTGATGTGGACTTTTAACAGATGGAATGCATATGAGCCCCGCTCTGTGAAAAGGGGGTTAAATGCATGTGCGTTAAGTGTCGTCCCAGATTAGCCTGTGCAGTCCGCTAATCAGGGAAGACACTTTCTGCCTAAAATGGATTTTGGTCAAGAACAGTCTTACATGTACTTTAAAAGAAAAATACAATAAAAGCAGAAAGTGTTGTCCCTGATTAGCCTGTGCAGACTGCACAGGCTAATCTGGGACGACACTTTACACACATGCATGAAACCCCCTTCTCAAAGAGTGAGACTCATATATGTCCATCAGGGATTTTATCCGTTAATCTCTAAGGAAAATCTAGAGCTTGATTGTTTCCTGAAGGGTTGCTCATACGAGCTTTACATTTTGTTTATGCCCCAGCATCTACTGATGCTGACTCGAGAGGTTTATAGCGATTGAACTGTCTGTTTGTTTATCTTGTTTTATATTCAATCAGTCTTGAAAAAGCTCTTGAATAATTCATATTTAAAGAAATAGTACTATCTCTTAGTCTTTACCCAATTACATTTATTAGTAAAGGCATTTAATTAAAAAAGAAAGGTGCTTACCTTAGGGCATTATAATTTAACAAAGAAATGTGTCAATCCAAAATATTTGATCTGAGTCCAAGATATGCATCACATACAGATTTTGTTTCATAAATATTTCACCTGTATTCAAGAAATAATGTGGTGAAAATTAACATTGTTTTAAAAATGACATTTTTTAACACCTTTCACTGCAATCAGTTTGTGATGCGATGTAAGGATGAACTGTAATTGTTCAAGTTATTTCAATAAACTCTGCGCATCTGTTATGTTCTACATGTATGTTCCCTGATACTGATTAACCCTTTGCATGCTGGGAAATTTGTCGTCTGCTAAAATGTTGTCTGCTAAAATGTCGTCTGCTGAATTTCTAAAATTAGCATTTTCTTTGATTTTTTTTCAAAGAATACTATCAGAATAGCAAACAGTTTGGATCCTGATGAGACGCCACGTTCTGTGGCGTCTCATCTGGATCCAAACTGTTTGCAAAGACCTTCAAAATCCGGTTCCAGCGCTCAAAGGGTTAAAACATGATTTCGTAGGTATATTTTTTAATGACATAACCATGTCTGTTGATATTTATGTAGGACCTTGTTAAATAATTCACTTTATAAATAAGTGAATTGTAAAATATAAGGATAACTAGGTATAAAGTACATGCAAAAATATGGATCTCTTATAAAACTCTGTAAGTTTAAGTAAAAGCCAAAAATGTGTATCATTTCAAATTATATTTATTTGTATGAATACAATATTTTACATATTTTCTGATGGCAATATTTGTTAAAGAGCTTTTAATCTCTTAAAACACATAATTGTGAATAATAAGGCTGCAACAATAAATGATTGTAATTATATGGTTTGTAAATAAATGTTTTTAGGATCAAATGTGTTTGTACATGTAGGCAACATCTTATGCATAAGAAATATAATTTAGCCCCGCTCTGGGAAAACGGAGCTTAATGCATGTGCATAAAGCATCGTCCCAGATTAGCCTGTGCAGTCTGCTTATCAGGGACGACGCTTTCTGCCTTGCCTGAATTTTCACCAACTGAATTCTTTAAAATGAAAAATACCAGAAAAGTGGAAAGTATCGTCCCTGATTAGCCTGTTCAGACTAATATGGGACAACACTACGCACATGCATTAAGCCTCGTTTTCCCAGAGCGAGGCTCAATTAACCCTTTGCATGCTGGGAAATTTGTCGTCTGCTAAAATGTCGTCTGCTGAATTTCTAAAATTAGCATTTTCTTCGATTTTTTTTCAAAGAATACTATCAGAATAGCAGTTTGGATCCTGATGAGACGCCACGTTCTGTGGCGTCTCATCTGGATCCAAACTGTTTGCAAAGGCCTTCAAAATCCGGTTCCAGCGCTCAAAGGGTTAAGGCACTGCTTATAGAATGATTGAGGCTTTGCTATGAATCGTTTAAACTCCTTCTAAGCTCAGTTGGTAGAGTGCTGGAATACAAATCCCTGGCCTGGACACAGAACTTGTGTGGATATTGGTCATGATATCCTTTCTACTGCCATTTTCACCCCATCTCTGATTCAAGTTAAGGGCAGTTGGCCGTTACTGGCATAAGTATGTGCAGTATATGGTTCTGATGCTAACCCAGGAAAGTGTGAGTTAAAAACTGACAGCCATGATATTACTGAAATACTTATGATAATGACAAAAAAGCCGACAATTTGTTTTACAACATAAAGATGCATACTACCGGTACATAAGTATATGTTTCTTTTAATTGTAGTATGCATTGATATTTAAAGGTGATACTATGAAGATTTAACACATGACATCCATCAAACACCTGGCTAGTTTGTTTCCAAAATGACCAAAGACAGTTAATCAATTTAGCTACTATTTTTATCGCTTTAAATGATGAAGTGTAGGATTGGCCTGTGGCCGTTACTTTCTTATTTACCGATATAATAAGTCGATGCTATGATGATGTGGACAAGAAAATGCAGATATTTTTTATACTGCTTCCGCTTTCACTGGAGGTTTAACATCCATCAAGCCCGCAAAAATTGTTTCTGTGATTTCTCAAATAGTGCTGAAGATGCTTAGATGAAACATTGTTTACTTATAAAAAGCAATATAAGGATTATGCACACGCCCTTTGTTCACCAGAGTTCGAAGGTAAGTTTTATTTTAATATAAAAATTGAGCAAAAATGTAAAATGTACTTACTCAAAAAGTACATAAGATTTCATAATGAAACATGCTATACTCATTCAGCTTTAGGTTTTCCATATCAAATTTGAATAAGACTGGATTTTATGAAAACATCTATTCGATTTTACGAAAACATTTTTAGAAGCTCTAAACTTTAATGAGAACTAATGTACTAAATACAACCTGATCATTATGACTTTCATAATTTACTTTGAAAACATAAAAATCAATCAAACGCTATTTTTTTTTCCTTTAAATTTTAATGAACAACAAAAACATGAACAACATACATAACATAAACAGAAAATAAAAATACTAAACAAACACAAAAACAACATGATAATGCATAATGATTGTTTAAGTATTGAGCAAGAAACATACATGTACTGTAGATGTAAGCATACACAAAATCTTCCCCTGGGCATTGGACAGACATGAACATATCAAATTCTACTAAAATGTCACAGTACTGGTGCCTCCAATATACCAACTCTTAAACTTCATTTCCAGCAGTAAACGAAAACAGCATACCAGCCATAACAAATATGTTTTATACAACAAACAAAAACAAAAAGTAGAGACTAGAAATAAAATACAGGTACTATGAGTTTACTTGCTACTTGGTAAACAGTATTACTTCATAAAATATTGTCCAATAATTCTGATGTCAATACATATGAAAGCTGAAAAGAGCTCTTGAAAAAACACTGTAACACTGAAATGGTTTTAACTTCTACCACAAATGTAGTTCTTTTGAATTGACCTATCTAGAACACTCTACATATGAGCTCTGATATCAATTGGTAAAATGTTGAAATGTACTGCCTCTTGAGAATATACATAGTCATGAAGTATAGGTGGGGTTTATAGTTAGTGAGAAAAGAATCTCTTAAAACAAGATTTGTACACGGAAGTTTGAACATAATTCTGAGTTTAACAATAGTGTGCGAGTGTCCGGTTCAAAATTTAAAGCATAGTGTCAAACACAAATATCAGCCCTGTACTATAACTCTGGCCGTGTGTGATACACATACTATAAAAAGAAAAATGCATCAGTTGGTTTGTAGACACATTCTCTTTACAACATGTTATGTATGTTAAGTATTATAGTTACAAAAATAAAAATAAACAAGAGATGTGTTTGTCAGAAACACAATGCCCCCTACTGCGCCGCTTTCAAATAAAATTTCTATTTATCATTTGGCAGGTATAGAAATTATCTCCCTTTAAATCTTGTTACTTCCCTTGGATTTTGTTCTTTGACCTTGAAGGATGACCTTGACCTTTCACCACTCAAAATGTGCAGCTCCATGAGATACACATACAGCCAAATATCAAGTTGCTATCTTCAATATTGCAAAAGTTATGGCCAATGTTAAAGTTTTTGGACGGACACACATACTGACGGACTGTCAGTTCAACTGCTATATGCCACCCTACCGGGGGCATAAAAATAGTATACCAGTTATAACAAACATAACAAACATTTGTGTTTTCTTGCTACTTGAAGAGTATCAACTCGGGACTAGGCATTAGTAAAAACAGCTGAAAACTGGAGCTTTGTCACAAACATGACTAATATCCCTGCACAGCTATGGCAGCCATGTTCAAGGGATTATAAGTCAGGAATATGTGAATTAGAACTGAAAAAGTACCAAAAACAAGATGTGTTTGTGAAACACTATGTCCCCATTTGACCCATATATTCGACCTTTGACCTTGAAGGATGACCTTGACCTTTCACCACTCAAAATGTGCCGCTTCATGAGATACACATGCGTGCCAAATATGAAATTGCTATGTTCAATATTGCAAAAGTTATGGCCAATGTTAAAGTTAGATGCAAACAAACCAACAAACAGACCAAAAACAATATGTCCCCCAGTATAGACTGGGGGACATAAAAAATGTACACAACATGGTGATGACATATTTGAAGTTTAAATTCTACCACTTAGAATGTGAAGTACTGTAAGCTACGCAAAAACAACATATGCAGACAAACCGACAAGTGACTCCAATATACCCACTTTCAAACTGCGTTAGCAGGAGTTCAAAACAAAAACAGCATAGCAGCCATAACAAATATGTTTTATACAACAAACAAAAACAAAAAGTAGAGACTAGAAATAAAATACAGGTACTATGAGTTAACTTGCAACTTGAAGAGCAACATATCCCAAACAAGACTAGTAAAAAAAACTTAACATGTTTCTGTGAAAACCAGTCTTACTACAACACATTTGTACAATAATGTACTTGTATGGTACTGCAGCGGTATTGGCTGTCTAAAGTAAGTCTGTTCTAAATAGAAATTCACAGGCAATTACCGCCTCACATGATACGCTTTCAGACAGCTTAAAGCCTGGTTTTGCAACACCATGTCTTATATCAGTCAGATATGAAACAGGAAGTCTTCAGTGTCTTCATGAAACCACGTTGTGAGGTCGACATTATCCTGGGCACCACCACTGGCAAGCATCCTGGAAACGCACAAAATCTGGTTCAGGTTTATAGGAAATAAAAACGTTAACTTTATTAAATTTTAAAGATGTTTAAAGATTTTTTCTTCAGACTTTGTTTTCGTTAAATTATATTCATTATAACAATATATCTACACATATCCTTTTTTTTTTTTTTTTTTTTTTTTTTTTTTTTTTTNTTTTTTTTATAGATTTTTATTATCAAAATAAACAAAAAACAAGGCAATGCCACAAATCCATGTCTTAAATGTTTAAGTTATAAATTCAATTAAATAATAATGCAATCCAAAGCTGCATTGGCATGTAAGCCACTTACAAAAACAATTTCAGTTCAATACCTGCATCTTAACTCTAGTTTACTGTGCAGACAGTTATACTATGTTAAGGAACAGTGACCTTGACTTTGATCCAACTAGCCCTAAATGCAATTCCAGTTAGGTCTGCATGTAAGCTACCAATACACACAATTTCAATAATAAAACGGAAACTGTTTTTCTATTTTTAGTTACAGTGACCTTGACCCAAAAAGCCGGAAATACAATCCCAAGCTACGTTTCCATGTATGCTTGCTAAAGTTTCATCCAGACTTGTCAATGTAAACTAAAGTTATTGACCAGGAAATACCCATTTGCTGTTTATCTATGTTAAGTGATATTTATCATGACCTGTCTGGCCCCATATGCAATCCCATATGCAATCCCATATGCAATCCCAAGCCAGGTCTACATGCTATCAACACACAAACTTTCAGTGCAATACCTCCATCCAAACTGAAGTTATCTAGCAGCTGAAAATATTTATATATTTTTTTGTTATGATAGGTGTTACCAGCCTCACGCCAAATACAATCCTACGCTAGGTCTCAATGCCAGCTTGCTATATCCAAAGTTAAATGAAGATTGGCCAAACAAACTTCAGTTATTGTTGTGGATTTGGCGTTCATGTTCTCAAGACGTCATAATTATTGTTATTGTTGTTTATGATGGCCAGTTGTACATTTGATACGTTAGTAAAAAGTCTAACCTGGATTACACCATTCGTCTAATTTCACATCCGAATAACAGTTATACGATCGCCAACAGTTTTTAACGGAAACAACCTGTTTGATGCGGTACAAACACCATACCAGTAACCTTAAACTAATGACCAGGATTTTCAACGCTGTTGAAAGCCTTGTTTACTTGAGCTTTGTCACAATGTGACTGATAACCCCCATGGTTCAGTTTGTGTCCATGGCAATCAGTGAATGCCCACCTGGTGGTCTTGTACTGTCCGCTCGTCTTCCTCTCGGGCGGGGTGACATCGGCAAACATGTCACACAAGGTCTTGTCTTTCTGGGCATTGACCTGCAGCAAGTTTGCATGAACAGGAATTGATGATGCATGAGTTACACTTGGACGTTGTCTTGCTGGGTATTGATCTGCAGACATTTAGCATTAACAGGAATTGCAGATGCATGCCTAACAGTCGGACATACTTTGGATTCTTTTAAAAAAGGCATAACATTCTTTGTATTAATGGAATCAATTTAAGCTATTAATTCCTATAATGGTGTTTGATGTAATTTTGTTTTTCAAGCATTAACAGAATAGAAAATACTTATGTCAACTATATAAAAGTTAAAAGTTAAGACTAAAAATACGTCCCTAGGACTTGAATGGCCAATTATTAGGTTAAGCTACCTCAATATTATAAAAAATAGCATTTTACAAGGAATGAATTATGCTTATTAATTTCTACAGTTCTACATACTTTAAATCAACACTGTAGTATGCCGAAAACAACACGCCACGCTAATTCATGATGACAATTAATAACATGGAAACAAAGTAATAAAGCAATAAACCAGTACCTTTGTCGTTACAACCACCATTTGTTTTTATAATTTGCACATGTGTTTTGGTTTACGCGAAAACAATAGAGTTTGGATCTGGGGGTAATAGAGTATTCTTATTGACACGCTTATTGAATTCGTGGCAAGAAAAACTAGATTAAGAGTTTGGTCTCCTTGATGGTTTGTTTGTTCACCAATTTGATTGGTTGATTGGATTGAAAAGTATACAATTTGAGTTTTGTTGATTTTACCGGTCAAATGGCAGGTTACAATTATGAATATAAAACCTATTGCATTTATACTCTCTACCATTCTTTGAATGGGGACACGATGCTGAAATAAATTCAGACTTTACAATTGAAACACTTAGTTGCAGCTTTTCATGAATGACTCGAAAGACATGGTCAGGGGTGTGATTTAAGAAACACCTCAGGGGAGCAAAATGCCCTACCCATGCCTTACATATTGAAAGAGAGGAAACCAGCTGAAAAGAGGATAAATCACACCCCTGATGGTGAAGATCCCATTCAAGTATAGCACCTTTAGAGCTGCTGTGTGGTCCTCCTGCCCCTCCCCTTGGTGTGCGTCGAGATCCAGAGAGGAGTAGCTGCCCTGAGAACGACTAGATGTACTCGATAACTAAAAGAGACATAGAGCATTATAATTTTGCCTCGTTCTGGGAAAACTGGGCTTAATGCAGTTGCGTAAAGCGTCTTCCCAGATTTGCCTGTGCAGTCTGCCCAGGCTAATCAGGGCAACACTTTCTGCCTGAACAGGATTTTGTTGCTAAGAAGACACTTCCTTTAAACCAAAATATACCATAAAAGCGGAAAATGATGTCCTTGGTTAATCTGGGTCGACACTTTTCGCACATGCATTAAGCCTATTTTTCCCAGAATGAGGCTCAATTTTAAACACATGCAAACAATAAAGCATGGCTCTTTATACAGTATTTTTGTGCAATAAATGATCCATTTATGACCCTTATATTGGAGCCTCTACAAAGCTTCATCCCCTCACAGGTGTTGAGCGCGTGGCAAAGTCACTTAAACACAGTATCAACATGTCATTAAAAAACATCTTTCATCACTTTGACAAAAAAAATAATTCTGATATCATATAATATCTATATTTATAAACAAGGAGCTGTCACTGTGTATCACTCACCATGGCTTCATTGTTGTCAAAAGGGTATACATGTACATGTAATACGAATTTGTGAAAAAAAGGAAAACTGCAATCACATGCAATTGCATGATGTAATTTTAAACAAAGGACGATAACTCCTTAAAACATACAATATGACAATATGCAGGTTTTTCTTCTGTAAAAGTTTGGCGAAAATCACAATCACAATGTAGGAGGTGTTGTGCACAAATGGGCAATAACTCCATAAAAAGAAAGCAAGTGGGAAACCTTTACAATCTGAAACACAAGTCTCTGATGCCATAATTTATCATGGTGCATTGAATGAGAACCTTCAAAATGACATGCACATACCTCGCTCATGCCAGACATTGCGGGTGAAAGCAGGCAGGGAGATGACCGGTCACTGCCAATGAGTGGACAGTCCTGTTCTGCAGTAACCCTGGTGCTCCTCAGTCCCTCCAGCACACGCTCAAGGGCGGGGTTCAGTGCAGGGGGCCTGTCAGACGGCTGAAACAGAGAGATGACAGATAATCAAGGTAGCTACAGATGTTGTATATAAGCCAATTGTATAAATCTGGATAACTCTTATTGAGCAGATAACTTTTCGTTTTCTTCAAAAAAGATATCATAAAATTGAAGACAACCAAAAGTTATCCGCTGGATAAGAGTTATCCAGATTTATGTCCACTATGGCTGGTTTGTTAGCTCAATTACATGTTGGTGCACAGTCACGACAGGCAGAAGTTTCTAACAAAAGTGCCCCAAGGCCTTCCCAGAAGAAATCAGTTAAATATATTTAACATTATCAGCATAAAACAGTCACAGTATTGGGGAATTTTCTTAATGCATGTAAGAATCTGAACTTGTAAAAACTGTTTTCTTTACACCTAAAGACAAAACAAATAAAACATTTATCAGACTTGTTAGAATTCATACTCATAGAGGATTTTCCCAGGAAACTTATTATTTGAGCCTTTTTCTGGGAAAACTGGGCATAATGCATGTGCATAGGGGGTTTAAAACATGTGCATAAAGTATCGTTCCAGATAAGATTGTGCAGTCCGCACAGGCTAATCAGGGACAACTCTTACCGCTTTAATGGAATTTCATTTACAGGATGTCCCTCCTAAGAGAAAAACCATTTTAGGTTTATCTGGAATGACTCTTTACGCACAAGCATTAAACCCCCTTTTCACAGAGCGCCGGCTCATGAATATTCAAACCCAAATGTTACCTTTCTAAGCCTTCTAAAGGATGACAAACTGCTGTTGGTCGACTCTGGGGTGACATTCAAAGATGGAGACAGACCAAGATAGCTGGGACTTGTAGTATTGGAACCTTCACTGGATGACTGACTGCCACTAACACATGTCTGCAATTTGAGAAACGTCTCGGAAATACGTGCGTCTAATGGTCCAACAGCTCCGGACAAATTCTTGTCTGTTGTTCTCGATTTCTTGTTCACTTGTAGAGGAGATGACAATGGGGACCTGGAGTTGTCACGTGATTTCCTCTTTAAAGGGTTGGGGTGATCCCCTGTAAAGTTGTGCTCCTTTAAGGGCTTTGTCGGCTTCTCAATCATTTCTCTGACGCCATTATCTGCGTTGTTATTATCAAAGTCTGATTTAGTCTGGCAAGCATCACCCGATGGATCCATAGCAATTGCTAGAGTTTCTGGATCATCTAAACTCCGGGCCCTATTCCTATTAGCTTTCCCCTTGCCTAGACCTTTATTCTTTGTCTTATTAACACCTTTGCTGTTCTTCTCCTCACTGGTGTCACTGTAAGTGCTGGCATAGTTATTCTTGACATCAATTTCTTCCACATTTTTCACATCTGCAGCAATTTTCTCCCTTTCTAGCTTTGTCACCATTAAAGATCGAGTCACTCTTTTACCCATAGCACTTGCCTTGCATTTCTGGGTAGTACGATTTGCATTCTCTCTAGATTGCCTCCGCTTATGTGGTGCTTTATCCATGTCTTTAATGGCCAACATCTGAAGAATCCCATCCATTTGAGGCGTCGTGTATTCACTCGAGTCATCAACCGTAAGTCCAGCAACATCTGGTGTTACCTGTGACACTGTCTTGTTTTGTGACCAAGAAGTTAACCGTGGGGTAGACTTTCGTTGCTTTGAGGTCTTTCTTACAGATCGAGCGCTTGGAGATTTAAACATATCTTCAGTGCTTTCAACGTCTTTGTCAGGTACTTCAAACCTTTTACGAGCCTTAGAGAAGTCTGATTCCATAGCCTGCGCACCAGTACCACCTTCCTCATCTAAAGCCTGTTTCGCTGCATTGACCAGTCCTTCAACCTTGTCAACAATGTTGCTGACCCTGGCACGCACATCCTCTGTCTCTGCGTTTACCATTGAGTCTTCTCGTCTGATCAACACCGCGTTGTCCTCATCTGAGCTTTCACAGTTACCACTGGCACAGAGACCATCTTCATCCACATCCATAGGCAACCTAAACACACAAATTAAGGCATCATCCAGAAACATCTATAGGTTTAAGTTATGGCCAATGTTAAAGTTTGTGCAAACCAACAAACAAACCAAATAACAGACAGGGCAAAAATAATATGTCCCCCAGTCTATACTGGGGGACATAACTATACTGGGGGACATAAAAAATCAATTATATAAACCGCATCTAATTTAAAATTACTCAGTTGAAAAAAGAACTGCCCAATATGGTAAAACTGTACTGCTTGTTCTACATGTAAATTGAATGAAAAAATGTTCATTCTGACCTATCGGCACTGGTGGCACCACTGCATTCTTCTTGTTCATGTTGACGTTCAGAAAAGTTCACTTTATCTGTCCTCTTTTTACTTGAACTTCTAAAACATAAAACTATAGCATTGTGGTATTTTTCAACTTGGGTATCCTCAAATCTTCAATTTTGTGTTGGGACTTGGTCATTTGACAAAACATACTTTAAAGGGACTGTAAACCACGAATGACGAAAAAAGAAAAGTTCTAAAATACCGTATTTTTTTACAATTATTAGTTTATATTGATTAAAATATTACAACTGGTATATAACATTACTTGAAAAGTACTTGCGTTATTTAAAGTGTGTATATCGTTATGTCGACTATTTTCGCAATGTACTTTCGATTTCACATCGCGAAATTGTATTACAGAATATACTGATAATATGAACTTTTTTCAAGTAATGTAATATACCAGTCGTGATATTTTAATCAATATAAACTAATAATTCTAAAAAAATTGCTGTATTTTAGAACTTTTCTTATTTCGTCATTTGTGGTTTACAGTCCCTTTAAGTTCAGTCTTCACGCTAACTATAAGCCCGACAGCCGGGGGGCTGGTGAAATATCATTCGAGCTTCTAGAAATTAATAATTTGTATAGTTGGACTATTGGATTTGTTTTATCTGTTTCAAATAAAGCATAATGATTCAGGCTAGTGGCTTAAAAATATTACACTGAAGACTGTTTAAATTAATGATTAAAATAAGCCTTTGAGTAGTTTCTAAACTCTGAAGTTTCTAGGGCATGACTGGCTTGGTTGATCATTGAATTGGATTACGATAGTTTAACATTATTTACATCATATTTGTTTAAGATCAGCAGTCTGCAAAACTAACATTTTTGTCTTCATAGCCAATGTGGCTATGAAACTTTCAACATTTCATAGCCAGAGGCAATTTTTCATAGCCAATTTTTTTACCACTGATATTATCATGAAAGGACGTCAAGAGTCTGTAAACATGTATTGCAATTAAGGGTTTGGGTTGTAAACAAATCAGTAGTGTTTATACTTTTATTCCATTCTTGATGTGTGGCTTATTTACAAGAGTTCTGAGAATTCTGCACAGAATTATGTCATTTAAATTGTTTTCAAAGTTTTTATCTGAGTCAGCATTATAATTGTCAGCATCATGATCCACGGCCATATCCATTGTCACATCAACTGCCTTTTCAAATATTTGGATTATCGAGATATATGCATAAATGATATAAATTGTCAGTCATATTAAAACAATTCGAGAATATTAGAAAATACAAGCTCATAACTTTGTTTACCCTTAATTGGACTAAATGAAACATACTTGCTGTTCATATTTCCTGCGTTTTGCCAACACAGATGCATCTGATGAATACAATGCGAAATAGTATAAAACAGACCGACCTTATCACCGCATGCATGTTCGACATTCTATTTTTTTTTATAAACAACGTCAAAAAGAAATTATAAGCGACGACAAATACTTTATCCGAAAACGACGGTCCGAATAAATGTACGTGTTTTGCACATGAAATAAAATGTGCATATCGTTTGACTGCAGAAAATGAAACCAGTTACCAAGAAAATAAGTAATCAATATATAATTTGGTTAACATATTGCTTTACTTTAATTATGCTTTTGCACTTCTTTGCTAAAATGCTAAAAAGATCACTGGAAATATTTAAAGATTGCGGACAATTGTAAGATTTTCGGAAAGTAACGAAGAATTTTCGTAAGTTGCAGTTCATGTTCGTGCCATCCGCTAACCAATCAAAAATGAATAAATAAAATTTTGGGCAAAATCGGAACCAAGCGCAAATTTCCGGCATGCCGACAATATTAATTTCGTTATAAAATTATCACAAACTTGAACAAATTTTTGTAAATTGATTATTCGTCGGTTTATTTAAACGGTCTTTTCAGATTTGTTTTCATCCCAATTCAGGCGATCGATAGACAATTTTTACATCGCCAGAGCTTAGATTTTATCGCATTGGCGATCAGGCGATGGGTTAATTTTGCGGACTGAGATCAGATGAAAAAGTGAAAAGTGTTGTAGTTGAAAACTAGTTTTGTCCACTGACCAACTAATTAAGCAAACCAATCCAATATGCCTTGCTACATGACATATCTGTAGGGGGTGGGCGGGGATGACCATAATACTTGAACTCCAATTTTGCCACCATGATGTCCATTTAAAATTCTACGTATCTATTTTTAAGCTATCAATTTCCGTGACTTGGTTTTCTTACCCAGTCTTTAAAATTCCTTGCTTCTTAAATGGTGTTTCATGAGCCTCATCATCGTGTTGAACCCGTACAGTATGTGACTTTTTGTGGCGGTTCAACAAGAAAGAACCACAACTGCTCCTCTTATCACCATCATGGGCCATGTCTAAGTCAGTAAATTCAAAGTCATTTTCATATTTTCGATCATATTTTTGTCTAAAATCGCTTAATTTTTGGGGATTCACATATTCAGGGGTGGCACAAACGTTTGATACTTCATTGAGTTCATTTTTCTTTTTCTGATTTGTTCTTGCTTTCACATTCTTATTCTCCTTTGGGTTCTTTTGTTCCCTTTGCTTATCAGGTGTTACTTTGCGCACTGCCTTCGTATATCTGTTTTTCTGTCCAATTTGAAGCTTTTTCCATGCATCTTTAAGTTTTCCATTAATCTGCTCACTACTTAGGAATGGATACATGGTCCTCAGTTTGCCTTTGTTGGCTGTAGCATATATTTGGAAGTTTGGAGCATGGACAATTTGCAGGTGATTGTCTGATTCCATTCTACAAAATAAATTCAACAATGGAATTGTTGAAAAACATATACATATAACTTATTATAGGTCAATATTATAATTACATGTAAGCGAATGTAATCCATTATTTAAGAATACTAGTGAAAATAACCCATTTCATAAAGATTTTATCTTTGTAATTTGAATTTGTTTTGATATATGGATAAATTTGGATTATTTAAGTTGAAGTAAGATTTTGAAATGCAATTGTATCTGTTTTTCCTTTTTTGGTTGTGTTTGTATTTATTTTCAAGTTTTCTTAGTATTAAAAATGTATGTGAAATAAAATTCTTGGAGCGCATTCGTGTGACATCATCACAAGAGCCGCATTCTTAATGTAAACAAAATGAAAGATATCAGGAGGCGCTCGCAATAAGGGTATCGTTAGTCCAACTTGTTGACGCTCTCAAATATTAAGCTACTTTTTATATGGGTAATATTTGGAGCGTACAACGGGGGAAGGACCCAAACAATGGTGGACAGTTTTCCTTCTTTGTCTATTTTGTTGCGCAAGGATTTTGTGCGCAACATTCAAGCCCCGATATCAGACAGTTAATATCAATGGTTTGCATTAATATTTACATACCTGTGTAGATAATTCATTTCTCAATAATGTTCCGTAAGAATTATGTAATCACACTTTCAATTTTGCAAGCCTGAGCAATTTAAATCAACCCACTATTCACATTTTCAATTCCTATCGCTTTTCCCGTTGTGTACCGCAGGTAGATTTAAATCGATAACGCAGCCTATTACACCGTAATGCCTTCTTCTGATTGGTTGATATTTAAATGTTTCATAACATGGCGAGAGGTCAGTGATTGTATTGCAATTTTAAAGCAGAAGTTTAACTGAAACAAATTATGCCTTTTAACTTCAATTCGACGATATTTGAGGTAAAAATGGACTTCTTAACTAAAATTTTATGAGTTGGCAATGTTATTTTGCAATTTTAAGCATATTGATGAAAATTTAAACTTTCTGGTTTCCACCACGTAATTGGTCCTTGGCCGATAAGACGTTCCAAAGAATTTAGCCCGTATAAAAAGTATCTCTAAATTCTTGGCAAAGTCTTATAAATAAGACTTGGGTATCGTAGGATAAATATTTTTTGAGAAAAGTACAATTTTGTTTAAAATTTAGCATGCTGTGCAAATGTCAATAATTTTGTAAACATTTATTTTGAAACAGTATGTTGGTGTGTATTAATCTTTTAGAAGATGTGTTTTATGAATAAGCAATAAAATCACAATATTAACAAAAGTTTTGTGTTTTCTATCAAATTGATGACTGAACATATTGATAGGAAAGTTAAAGGAATGGGGGTTAATTCGTAGAATAGGTCAGTCTCTAAGGAAATATCTTATAATTCTATGTCAATAAATCATCTTTGCTTAAAATTTGTTGAAAATATATAAATTGTACATTACATTATTACAGGCGTTTAAAATGTGTTCACTCGGAATAAAGTCAATGTAGCTCATACGTGGCTGCAGGGTTTTTTTTTCCTTCTGAAAGACCCGCCGAATTTCGGCCCTTTCCCCTAGATTTTTTTCCCCTCTGACAGAAATTTTTCCCCCAAAAATGATTTTCCCCTAAAAAAAAAAAAAAAAAAAAATTTTTTTTTTTTTTTTTTTTTTTTTAACCTTTAAATACATAAGTTAACCTGATCCAGTGTAGAAAATACAAAATATTGCATAATTAAATTATCTGTTGCCTTGAATTTGTTTTAAAAACAGTAAAATATGTTAAAGTGATTATTTAAGACTTTCCTTATTTTCCCCAAAATCCGGCGTTTCGCGTGATTATCCCCCCCAAATTCCGTCTTTTCGCGCTATTTTTTTCCCCTCAAAAAAGGCCAGGCCCTTTCCCCAAAATCAGATAAAAACCCCTGGGCTTAATAAACAGGAAAAGACGCTATATATATATGCAAATCGATTGCCCCCAAATCAAGTCAAAGTTCGAACAGCATCGATTGCCCCCCAAATCAAGTCGAAGTTCCAACAGGTTTAATAAACACATTTCGCATTTTCATTATGATTTTTAAGTTAAAGTCCATTACATTTTAATATGGGCAAAAGCCCGAAGGGCGTTGACCGTTTATTTGTATCACTTTTCTGAAATACAAATTTACTTATCTGATAGGGTATTGAAGTCAAATATTTCCTGCCCGCGTCATATGTTTTTGCGATGCATGGGCAGTTTACTTGACCGATGTAGCAACATAGACACCTCGACAAACAGTGAAACTCCATATCGCATGTAGTCCAACTTCTTGACGCTCTCAAATATTAAGCTACTTTTTATATGGGTAATATTTGGAGCGTACAATGGGGGAAGGAACCAAATTGTGGTGGACAGTTTTCCTTCTTTGTCTATATTGTTGCGCAAGGATTTTGTGCGCAACATTCAAGCCCCGATATCAGATAGTTAATATCAATGGATTGCAATAATATTTACATACCTATGTAAATAATTCATTTCTCGATAATGTTCCGTAAGAATTATGTAATGACACTTTCAATTTTGCACGCCTGAGCAATTTAAATTAACACACTATTCACATTGAATGAGGGGTATACACTTCTTTCAAGATAGATGCAAACACTCCCGCAAGCATTGTTTCATTTATTAGTTTATTAACATTAATTAAGTACAAAAAGTTTTTCCTTTACAAATGCAGGGGTTTCAATTTTACGATGTGGATGATTTAGACGTGGGACCAAAATAATGAAGTACTGCACTTTTTTTTTTATGCTTGAGTTAAATAAAATCCCTTCTAGTTTTAGAAATAATCTTGCCCTAAAACATAAATGACATCCCTGCATATGGACAACATCAATAAAACACAGTTTCGCGAGATTTTTTAATTTTTTAAATTCNTTTTTTTTTTTTTATTAAAACAAATTACATTTTATTGCTTTGATTAATTACATATTGTTATGTAAAGAAATTAAATGTTTTGTTGTATGATAATGTGCAGACATATGCTATAGTCTGGTTGAGCCGTGGGTAATTATAAAGTTGTTACATCACAAATATTTTATAAATATATGACCATGAATCATTATGAAAATAATGATTAACCTTTCTTCTTTAAGATTTGTTCCTTTTTTCCAAATGTTACCGTCTTTAAACATCAAAATAATCGACTGTGTTGATAGTGTCAAACTACCATCATGAAAATAATCGACTGTGTTGATAGTGTCAAACTACCATCATGAAAATAATCTGATTCGTGGGTTCTGATTGGCTGCCAGAATTTCAAGATTTGCAAACTATAAATAGCCTTTTAACTGACCTTGCAGGAAAGGTTAATTTCTTGTGAAAAAATGTCAACAGACGATGTAGCATGGTAAAAACTCCTAAATAAACGATTTTGTGTTAGTTTGAAACACTGTATGAACAATACATAAATGAGGAAATATTTCATAAGGACCTAACAAGTTATGATGAATTACACTATTAACTTGTTTTTGACGCATTTTTGATCGGAAAAAAATTGTGACCGTGTCAAAACATTTTTCCGTAACAAACTGCATCATGTGCGAATGTTCTATCGCGAGATTTCACGCGATTTCTATACCCACAAATCTAGTCCATATAAACGGACTCCCGGAGAGCCTATGATAATTTTTGCTATAACGGCTCTGGGAGTCCATATGCACCCCTTCATAAACATGGGTGCAGTTCAGCGCACGGAATCCGCGCGCTTCACTAAACAGACGTCGTTCGAGACAAATTGAAGAAAATAATTAATAAACTTCNATCATAGGCTCTCAGGGAGTCCGTTTATATGGACTACCCACAAATCAAACAGAACCCACGACTCAATCAGTAACAATATATTACACGTGTTATCTTTAACAAACATCAAATAAGCTTTTGCCCGGTAATTAGGTAGCACCTATTATCATATTAGCGCTATTTGATAGCGGGATTATAAAAAAGTGTTACTTCAAATAACTAGTTTTCTTTTGGTCCGTCTCTGAATTTTCATCTTCGAAAATCCCCGCCATTGTAACCGGAAGTTGTTTATGACGAGTTCTCGTGTTTCATTTCTCGCGAGATTGGCAAGTTGCTATATTAAACAAGATGGTGGCGAACATTTACCGTTCTGCCTGGATCGTATAATATTTTATTAAGCCAGGATATAGGACTTGGATTCACTATGGATAGCAGGAATAAAGATGTTGATTTTGATTTCTTTGACACACCGCGAGATATAGGTAATCATAGTCCGAAATCAAAGATATCGAGCGAAAGTTCTAAACCTCAGAAATCGAGACCGCAGTCGTCAAAACATGTCGAACTCGAAGTGATCAAAGGTGAAGATAAAAACAACCGTGGTAGGAATGAAAATAGCCGCGACAGACATAGAAATGATAGACGCTCGTCATCAGATTCAGCTTCAGACACCGATTCAGAAACACCCAGGTACAGACAAACACGTAACGAAAATAAAAAAGTAAACAGTGACTCAGATTCTTCTGACAGTTCGAGTGCATACTCAGACTCACATATTTCCTCTGATGATAGTGATGATGATCAGAACATCAGAGTGAAAGAAAAAATTGACATTCACATGCCTAAAGCTCACGCCGAAGCTTGGGGTGATGATGTAAAAGATAAGGATGGAAGTCCAAGAAAAAACAAAAGGGATCCTCGTTATGATTCCAATGAAAAACAAAAATCATACAAAAGAGATTCAGACTCACAGTCATCAGATTCCGAGTCTTCTCCTCAAAGAAATTCTAGCAAAGGGAAAAAATCGGATGAAAGGGTAAAAAGTGCTAAAAGTAGAAATGGTCGCCACTCTGATGAGAGTAAACAAAAGGGAAAACTTAAAAGGTCCACAAGTAGTTCATTTTCTAACAACAGTGATATAACTGACGTTTCTCCTCTTGAAAGTCCTGAAAATAGCCCTCGACGTGCCCGGAGGTCCGATAGCCGCAATGGTAAAACTGACAAAGTGCAATATGACAATTTTCCAGGGGAAAGTGCTGAAATTAAACTCGAAACTGATCAGATTGATCTAAGCATTTTAATGAAATGCATGGCAGATATTGATCGAGAGAAGCAGCAGCGTCTACAGAACAATTCGAGGAGAGTTATGTTTGCGTCCCCTGATGTGGAAAGAAATGTTAAACCCAATTACACATTTTCGGTTGGAAGAGCAAAAATGATAGAAAAGGAAAATCAAAGACTTTTAAAACAAATAATGTCACAGATTAATACAGGCCCTGGCACTTTGCGACAGACGTCCACAAAACCTCGAGGTCCCAAAAAGGCGTTTGAACCAGCCATTCAACGACTTACTCCGTCAGCTGTCAATAGAATGAGGGAACAAAGGCGTATTGAATCAGAAAACATGGTATAATATGATGATGAAATTTTTGATAACAGCTTAATATTGCCATACATATATTAATGTAGGAAATGTTTAATATATTAAAAGGAATTTCTGTTTGGCTATTTAAATTAGTATTTTAATGAGAACATTTTAGCTGTAATTTAGCACTCAGGCTTGTACAATTTTCGTCAGGGGTTAAAAGTTTAAGAAGTTTGTTTTACTTTGCAAGATTAATTTGTGTAAACAGTAAGATTTGCCAATGATTTAGAATTAAACGGCACAATTTAATCCCATATTTTAATCTTGATAAATTTGCATATTTGTGTATGTTTATTGGAAAATTCAGCCATTACCTTAGTCTCAGGGAATGGCTAAATTTTCATAGATAGTACTAAAAGTAGGAATGTAATTATAGCATATTTATCATGTTAATTGGTATTCATCTTTGAAAGGTACATTTAAAAAATGAAATTTACAATTCTCTCTGAATCATTAAATTAAAGCATAGCGATATTTTACTCTGAGGTGTATCAAATTGCAATTTTATCGCACAATTTCCACAAAATTTCTTAATCCCAGTGAGGGCATTTTTTTTTCAAACTCTTTTTATTGTAATAATTAATCCTTAATCCTTAAGACTTTAAGAATATATTTTAGTTTTGCTAGTAAATGCATTTAAATACATTTATAAAATGCTGATTGTGAAGCAGTCCCTTTTAAAGTTGAGTGAGTCATTTACAATCAGAAATCAAAATGGAAATGATTTTCACAAGTTTGATGGTAAAAAGTTTATAGCAATACATGTAGCTTTTGAACTTTACAAATTACATACTTGATTTTAATATTTTATAATTTTCAAATGAGCGCCTTTAGCAGAAATATTTTGTTTAGTGTTTTAAAATTAATATTACAACAATAAAGATTACATCTAAAATTGGTGTAATGCAGGCCTTTTTCTGTCTATTTGGGGAAAAAGTACCTAGCAAAATGGGGATTTTTCAAGTCGCGAAATCTTCCAAATTGGGAAGAATTTTCATCGACAAAAGCATTATTTGGGCAGGGGGTTTTCCAGCCATTTTGGATAAAAATCATANAAAAAAAAAAAAAAAAAAAAAATATGCATATTTGGTATGGGGAATGGGTCCGACTATCGGACCCGTGAGATAGGCAGAAAAAGGCCTGTAATGGAATGAGTTTTCTCAATTTTATAAATAAATATGTTTGAGTTTCACTTCAAGGCTTCACAATTAACCATTTTATTTATTTCCCGATGTCTCACTTTTCTTAACCAGAACAGGCTTTAAAGCCCTAAAAAAAGGCTCATCAAATTTGGAAAAGCCTATCTCCTTAATGTGCTTGACTTGTGCTTTCAATAATTCAAGTTGAAACACTTTGTAGAATTGTTCCTTACAGGGTTTTTTTTCCCCGTTTTGGGAAGATAGCCCATGGCTTTGGAATTGGGTATTTTATCGGCATATTCAAGAAATTGGGAAAATAAATTCAGTAGCCTTCTTTGGTAGCACTTTAGTACAACCATTTAATTGATATAACTCTGTATAATAATTTAAATTAAAAGATCAAAATCATATAAATCATTTTTATGTACTTTGTTACATGTAATTGAAATAAAATTGTGATAAAATAATCATAAGACACTTCTCAAAAAAATATTTAAAAAAAATGGGATTTTTTTCCCTAAATGCTGCTTAAAATCAGGCCAAAAAAAAACCTGCCTTACATTCATGAGAATTACAAATTGTATGCAGCTCTGGTATTAAGTGTCAGTTTAATTAATTTCACATTCATACTTTGCTATCAAAAACTATAGTGCAAAACATATTTAGGTTTTTGACACTTATTCAATCTGCTTTCACTTTGTAATTTTCATTCGTAATTTGCTAAGAGTTGGAGAAAGTTCTTTCATAAATGAACATTTACCAATAGGCAATACATTTATTGATTGAATTTGTACTGATCAGGCTGATCACCCAGTGTGACACATGGACCGTGCATTGAGATTGCTCATTTGTTTTCTAGTTGGCATGGGACTTGAAGTGTTCTATGAATAAATGATGTATTTGTAAATATAATCTTAAACCTTTTATTAACTTAATTAGGTGTTTTCTTTTATAGTTTTTTAAAGTTTAAAATATAGTAATGTCTTATAATGGGACTTACATATGTACCCTAGTCTAATGAATTTATGTATTTATCATTATAAAGAAAGGGTTAAATGTTATTTTGCTCTTTAAATTGATACTTAATGTTTAATCAAAACAAGTTATGCATGTACATGTATAACATATATGTAACTTTTAATATGAAAAGAAATAATTAGGAATAATTTAGTGCATGAAATAAGTTCACAGTAAATACAGAAATTATAAGAAAGACAATTTATTGTACAGGATTTGAAGGACTACATGTATATAGTACAATTTTGAATTAAAAGTAGTTAGGTAGTTAAGTTTTCTGGGGTGTGAAAGTTTCCAAAACTTCTTACGTTATTAGTGGGTTAAGGTGTTTTAAAGTCAGTAAAATGCTCTATAAAGTTTACAGCATGACATTTATTAGAAAAAGTAATGTTATATATCATGAACTGGACATACATGCACATACAACTTAAAATCTTCCTTTCAGCACATCTTGGGTCGTTTGCAAACAATTCGACCTACCCGTGGCATGACCAGGAAAGAGCAGATTCATGAGTTCGAGCGTCACATGTCGTACGGAGCACCCGCTGGTACTGTGCTGATTCCTGCGGACGAAGACCCAGAAGAGAGAAAATCTCGCGCGCACAGTTCGCTGAGCCACGCCTATATACAGCCTCAAAGATCAAGGCCATCCAGTGCGGGGCAATATTCCACCTCGTCCACTACTAGAAGGTCACGGCCTTCGAGTGCAAAGTCCAACGCCTCTGTTATGTCGAATGTGTCGATGCGATCGAATGCCTCAAAAAGGTCAGTGGCTTCGGTGCGATCGAACATGTCTTCTGCGTCTCGGCGGAGGGAGGAGAAACCTGATTACAGGCCACCATGGGACGATAGATTTTCATGTTCTTGAAATGTTTGTTTTTAACAATTCAACCAATCATCGCAATAGTTACTATTTGATTCTAAACGCTCATTCTTTAAGCCTTATAATCATTGACTGTCATTAGCATGAGATGCTGTCTTTCTGCTTTACATCACAATAACAAAACAAACATTTTTTTTTACTTTTTAAAATGCTTTTCATTTTTGGTTAAATATACCGGCAGGCTAGAAGTTTTTTTTTTTTAATTTTGTTGACAAGGGTCAAGAATCACGAATACTCACAATTTTTTTTTTTTTTTTTTTTTTAGCTGAACTCAGAAGAGAAGATTTGAGTTTTGCTCAGCTGAGCACTTAGAATGTCAGTCAGCTCACAAACAATCTGACATCTTGGCTATGCAGGCTGCAGACTCACATATTCTTTCTCAAATTCAGGGTTGAACCGGACTAAAAACAACATCAGTTAACACCAAGAAGAGCGTGATCAATCTAATCTCGAAAATTGAGAAAAAAATCAAAGTTGAGTCCGATTATTGACTTAAGTATGTGTGTGATACTAGACCAAGCACTTTCAAAGGCTACTCATTTTGTTGAGATTGTTCACATAGTCGTACAATTTTTTGTTTTCATTTAAAAAGATACCTTAGTACAGTACATGTACACCTTGTTATGGATTTCAATTTAGATTTGCACAAATAGGTGTATGTTTTATAATTGCATTTTAATCAACTTTTGCACCAATGGTTAACTGTATTGGTTTAGTATGGCATTTGATTATTTTATCCCCCACGAAAGGCGGAGGGATATTGTTTTGGCGTTGTCTGTCCTTCAGTCCGTCCGTCCGGCACTTTTGTGTCCGGAGCCATATTTTGGAAGTGCTTTGGCGGATTTCATTGAAACTTGGTATGAGTATATATATGGATAAGAGGATAATGCATGCCAAATGGCAGTGTACACCACCTGTTAATAATGGAGTTATGGCCCTTTGTATATATTCTGTGTCAATGCAGCATGTGGGGGTACTATACGTCACGTCTGTGACAAAGCTCTAGTTTGGCGGGGGATATCAATTCAACGAATTTGCTTGTTATAACATATTTCCTTAGTATGATGTAATTTTCATTGCACTTAGAAAAGAAAGATGCAGTTTAATCTGACAGATCTATGATGTTGATAGCTAAATTCAGTTAGGGGCTTATTACCGCACAGCTCAAAATGTAATAGAAGTGCTGATAATTTGTAAGTTCAGTACTACGCTAGCAAAGTATCAATAGAATAAGTCTTTTAGGTTCGATTGTTTGATAATGTCTGATACATAGGGAATTATATGATATGACTGTTGTATTGATGGTGTGTATCACACGAGTTGATACTGTACCCTACAGACTCGTGAAAGACAATTTCACGCAATTAACAAGTTTGTTACAAAGCATCACAAGCTCAATGAAAATGCATTAGGAACGATCGATGATTCATAAAGTGGCTAAATGCTGCTTAAAGGTGCTCTAAAACCTCACGAAAATTTAGTGGGGAGGGGGTCTGGAGCAGTATGATCCACTTAAATATCTGTTTTCTAGGTAATCATTGTTTGTGATGTAATCACAGTCCAATGACATTGATTGTTTGACCCATTTATGCCTAGCGTCTAGATAAAAGGCCTTGACAAACAGCGTAGACCCAGATGAGACGCCGCATCATGTGGCGTCTCATCAGGGTCTGCGCTGTTTGCTTAAAGGAATTTCTGTAAGAAATATTCTAAATATAGAAATAAATATACTGGACATATTTAATTTTGGAAATAAATTGATCCTATTTAGAAGGATGGGAGAGTCCACTAGGCATTAATGGGTTAAGTATAAGATTGGTGATCAATCATTATTCATAGCTACCATTATATCCATGGACAGCCCTTCAACATGTTTTGACTACTGTTGAGATTCTTGGTGGGTATGTACACATATCTTGTGTGGTTTGCACATTTGTTTGTTCTATACTGAAGTGATGATGATTGATCATGTTTGAATGACTGCATGGTTCAGCCAAACACTCATGATTGCAAAATGTTTGATAGTTAAAGGGTGGCCATTTATCTGCCAATAAGCATAAATTATAGCAGCTGAAGTTAGTTTTTTTGCCAATTCTTGTTATTCTCCTTAAAAATTAGCCTTTTTATTATATGTATTATTAAAATTGTGAAACATGCATATTAAATACTGCTGTACATTGTTCTTTGGAACTCGCTTAAGTCGAAGTTTCGGATAACTGTTATTCTCCACTTAAGCACCCTTACTTATTTATTTAATTGTTGAGTCGGTTGTCCCCTAATATTACGGCATTACCTTACCTTTTTTTTTAAATCCTTGTCAATTGAATATATGCATTTTTTTTTATTATTTAATGATCTGATGATATGTAAATGTTTAGATAATCTTTTCTTGTAAAACACTTCACTACTAAGCAAATTTTCAATCGTCATTGAAATTTCCGTATGACCCAATGTTGAACCAAGTACTTTTATAAAAAAAAGGATATGTGGAACTACAAATATCTTTAAGTCATTTTTAAACTCCCATTAACTTCAAGATAAGGAAGTTCAGCTGTAATTATTACAAAAATGTTACTATTAAAACATTTTGGAGTTCTGTATGTGATATTATTGAACTCATTTTGACCACTTGATATTTTGTTGTGTTGCTCAGAAATTGAATACTACTACTAGTAACATGTAAATAGCTGATTTTACTTAAAAATGTATCTACCTGTACATGTATATGCAAAGGTTTAGCATACATTTAAAATTTTGTGTTGCAATTTCTAGGAAGCTTTATACATAAACAAACTTCAAACCGATGTGTGTCTTACACTTAATTCTTCAAAATGAGTGTGTGATAAGGGTATCACACTTAAACGTTTAAACAGTTGCGTTTCGTGTTTGGCTCAAAAACGTTTACACAAACAGTAAACGTTTAAACGACAGTCAATATCAATATAATAAATATTGGGGTGCAAATAACGTAGCCGACTAGCCGTACGAAGTATATCATTGACGAACTGCGAAATCCGGGTACCTGCGGAAAATCCGGGCACAACCGAATTCGTCGGTAATTTATTTCTGATTGGTTAGCGGATGGCACGGACATGAACGGAAACTAACGGAAAATCTTCGCTACTTTCCGAAAATCTTACAGCGAATATGCCGCCATCTTGAAATATTTTAAGTGATTGATAAACAAAGAAAAGCACTGTGGTAGCTTGTTGAAAAACAATATTTAAACCAAATTATACATTGATTACGTTTTTGCTAGTTAACTGGTTTTTCATTTCTGCAGTCAAACGATATGCACATTGTAATTCATGTGCAATATACGTACATTTATTTTTGGAGTGACGTCAATACTTTATCTTTTTTCAGCAGCAAATTTATATAATTTTGCTGTCAATTAACCCTTTCCCACTCAGGTACAAGTAAAAAGGGCTATATGCAACCAGCATAAAACCACAACAGCCTGCGGGCTGTAGGCTGTTCAGGGGCTGCAGGCTGTTCAGGTTTTATGCTGTATGCTGCTTATCATTATGTTATGGTCGGAAGCCTTTAAAATTCTATGTAGTAAGAAAGGGTTTCAATTTAATTTGATTTTGACAATTTTTGTAACAGACCACATACGCGTTAAAGAGCGTATCTAAGTGGTAAAGCGTTAACACATGTTCCCGTAGGAAAATACATTAACCAATCCGAAATATTAATGATTTGTATAGCAATATAGTGATACCAAACATGTGCAAATATATTAAATGTGTTTTTCATTATATTATAACTGTGTAATTTATTGAAGTTGCTTAAATTCTCAATGCTTTGTTTTAACTGTACACAGTAGTAAGTCATAATTTGTAAATTTTGGGGGTAAATTGTGTTTGCTTATAATTAGCTTATCATTTCAAATGTAAAATATGTAAATAATATATGACCTATTTATTGTATTTTGTTTAGGTATTGTATTATACTTTGAACTGTCTCATTTTTAATTTGTATATTTTATGCTGTTCATGCAGTTCAAAATGTGAAAACGACCAATATGTATACACAATATTCTTTGTAGTAAATATTTCCAGAATACTATTTTAATAATGTTCACATTTTGATATCTAAATTATTTGCTTGTTTTTTCACCATGTTAAATTTACCCTAGTAGTACGAATGGCTTTATAAACTTCAAAATATGATTATGTCTGACAGTCTGGCAATCAAAACATTATAATGGCGGAGAAACAGTTTTCGTAGGTTCCGTAAATTCCTGTTGTGAAATTCCATTAAAGTGATTCCTATACTGTGCCAATGTCCCTCTACAAACAATGGCAATTATTAAACAATGGACTCAAACTAGGCATCGTGCTGTGCGGTCACATACTCCTGATAGTGTTAGATTTAAAATCTAGTTTAAGAAGACTACACTTTGTGAAGTGTTCTTAAATGACTGTCTTTTTTAATTTTATTTGCTCCATATTTTTTTATGTTAATGAAAAAGATTAAAGTTGTACGACTATTTTCAGGGAAATTCAGTTCATGTCAGATTGCAATTGATTATTTAATCTTTTAATTAGCTTAGTTGAAAATCATGTGTATTATTCACTTATGTCAGTTCGAAATTCAACTTATGGACGGAGGGTTAATATATCTTGTAGTTACATTCATTTTGGTACTCAAAGTGATTATGATTTGATTTGGGATTATGTTCTTTGAACAGTTGACAAGTGTTTTGTGACTTTTATTTCAAAACCATTATTTTATTTCGTAAAAATTATAGGTTTAATACTCGTTTTTAAGCTTGTGTAGTGTAGTTTTGCTTAGTACATGTAAACAGCAGAATTTATTTTCACAAATTCATGTCTCATAAGAATCAGTTTGACCTCCAACTAAGCAGATTTTAAATATTTCATTTCTTTTGTTAAAAGTTTGCAAATTTTATGAACCTCATCTTATTGGCTAGTAACAGTGTAAAAGCATTGATGTTAAAATGTTTTGTAATTGTGAAAAAAAATGTTTTCTTTTATTTGCTTGATCAATTGACTATATCGTTTTTACTACAATTTAGTTAATTTCCATAGGCAGATATTTCTTGACTATGTTTGGAAGCAATGTTGATATTGTTTTAGTAGTCCGTTTTCTTTTCCACCACATGTTTGTAGCATTGTAAATAATATTTTTTTATTTTCTTATTAGAGTCTGTTTTCGTTGTATGGCTATTTAATTCCATATATATACTTTCCGCCTAAGTTGGATTTTTGCTAAGAAGAGACTTCATTTAACTGAAAAATTTCATAAAAGCGGAAAGTGTAGTCAATGATAAGCCTGTGCAGACTGCACAGGCTAATCTGGGACGACACTTTATGCACATGCATTATGCCCAGTTTTCTGAGAACGCGACACATTTTATTACTTTAAAATGATTGTACAATTCAATAGTGTTGTATTTTAATCGGTGAATATCATGTATTGTCAGGGTGATTTATCTTGTGATATTTTTGTTTTTATTTCTAGAATAAAAGTAGCACAGCAGTCAGCATGTTCTATTTATCTGTCCACCCCATTTTATGCCCCCTTTAAAAAAAAGGGGGTATATTGTTTTTGGCCTGTTTGTTTGTCTGTCTGTCTGTCATTGTGTGTGTCTGTCACAAAACTTTAACATTGGCCATAACTTTTGCAATATTGAAGATAACAACTTGATATTTGGCATGCATATGTATCTCATGGAGCTGCACATTTTGAGTGGTGAAAGGTCAAGGTCATCCTTCAAGGTCAAAGGTCAAATATATGGGTCAAAATCGATCAAAAGGGGACATAGTGTTTCACAAACACATCACTTGTTGTTTTTATTTCTAGAATAAAAGTAGCACAGCAGTCTCTATTAATCTTTCCACCCAATTTTTAATTACAAATCCGATGGTTATGTGATTATATTCGGAGTATTAGATATTGGTGAAGAAATTTGTTTAGATTCGTTGTTGTATGAAAAAAAAACGAATTGGATTTATGATGTGTAGGATATTAAAAGCCATGCATCTGACCGATATAAAGAATACTAGTTACAGTAAAACAATAAGAAACATAAGAAAATGATTTCGCTTCTACAATTATATGACAAACATCTTTGCAATTTAAACGTATAACACATTTTCTAAACAACTTTATCATGCTCGTGACTTTTTTGTATTTTGTACTTTCTTAATTAAATTGTTGAGTATCATCGTATTATAAAATGATGATTCCCACAAAATCATGAAAATGACTATTGCAAAGTAAAACTTTTAGTACGCCCGTCATTTAAGGCGTAATAAAAGACCGATGGGGACGTTCTTGTTCATATTTGCTGAACTAAATTTTGAACTTTTAAGTACAAATTAAGCTTACTTAATTATGACTTCGAGATTTCTAAATTGAATAACACGTTATGTAAAGCTGTCGGTAATTTTCAGACGTTTTCATAACATTTACAATAGTAAGAAAAGATAAAATGACTTTATTTGAACACGAATTTACTGCAAACACGGTTTCTCGTTATAAGATCGACACTTGAAAGTCGTACTGTTTTAAAATATTAACCGATTTATGCCTAGCGTCTAGAAAAAAGGCCTTGGCAAACAGCGTAGACCCAGATGAGACGCCGCATGATGCGGCGTTTCATTAGGGTCTGCGCTGTTTGCTTAAAGGAATTTCTGTAAGAAATATTCTAAACATAGAAATAAATATACTATAGACATCCCTAATTTTGGAAATAAATTGATCCAATTTAGGAGGATGGGAGAGCCCACTAGGCATACCAGGGTTTATTTCCGTGCATAAACGTGTCTACTGTTGTGGCATTTGGGTAGTAAATCAAACGTAAATCTTTGTGACATGACGATTAAAAATGTCAGAGTATTTTCCCTTCGTTAGTTAGTCGTGAATACATGTAATTGTAAAATATAATGTCAATTCGTGGCCTACAGTATGACATTGATAATTACCGTAGTGTTGATACATTTAACCATGACATGATTGAGTTCATGCATAACAAATAATTGAATAGGTACACGTGACATATACTTTATTAAATCAACAACAATATTAAAGTTATCAAAGTATAAGCAAAACACAAAAATTATTAAAGATAACAATCAAAACGAATCCAGGAGCGATCTCATAAAGCTTTACATGGCCTCGTCTTCAGAAACCGCGTGTTCGCTTCCATGGAACCCGAACATTTCCTTCCAGAAGTCATCGTCTGAAAGCTTGCTATTTAGTTTATTTGAACACGCGACTCTGTCTAAGTCTTTAATTGACAACGACCTCTGACGGTGACCCACTGGTGTAGAGTGACTTCATTGGACGTCGCTTACAAACGCAGAGTTCAAACTACTGACGTCATGCTTGAGACGTCAATACCTTCGTAACTTTCCGAATCTGCAGTCGACTTCACAAACGCTTTATCTTAATCAGACTCGCTTATCGACTCATGCACGTGGTCGGATCGAGCTGACGCCGTCAAGGAGAAACAATCACAGGAAGCGTCTGACTCTGAGTCGCTTTATTGGTCCCAAACATTCCGGAAGCGTCGATTCAGTAAGTCCTTTATTGGTGACGTAGCCGTGACGTCAAAGCAAGAGTCTGCCGTTAATGAGAATTGTTTTGAAAATCCGGACAGTTTAGACTTGCCTTTTCTGAGATCTCTGAAGAATGTTGCAAACACTATTTGCTTGCTTGTTTTCTTTTCTTCCGTTGTATCGTCTTTGTTGCTTTTTAATCTACTAAATGCTTCTTTATTTGCAGGCTTTATTTTTTTGTCCGAGGTACTCTGCTGTTGAGTTGGCACACTTTTAAAAAATAGGTTATCTGTTTGACTTTCAGGCGACATCAGCTTCAAGCGGAAGCGCCTTTGATCAAAACAATTTATTTGCTTTTTTTCTACCCGGAAGGAGAAGCTCTCGCCCTCACAACCCCACGACCTCCATACTTTAACTACCAGCTCTCGACCCTTAACCGCTCTCGACAAATGTGACGTCATCTCATAGACTCATTAATCAGCGGTACGGATGTTCATCCGCTCTAGATGTGCGAGCATTTCAATGACGTCGTCACACGTTGTGTATTTTGTTACTTTCAACATCGTCTTTTCACCATTAAACGAAAATGGAATACGGTATTTACCTATGTCGTGTAATCCCATTTTAAGTTTAGCAACTGCAAAATATATCAAATAACTGGTGCGTGTAAGCTTTTCTCCAACTGTTAAATACTTAGTCGGGGCGTTTCATCGTCCTTTTAATTGTCACGTTTATTTATCTCCATTCATCACGAGGAAACGCGTGTTTGTTGACACGTGTAACAGATAAGATCTCGGCTCGATAACGTTTATATCGCTTTGTAGATGCACTTCATATCATGTTGATCAGCTGACATTATTATCGATATAAAAGTGATAATTATTTTAACAAAATGGCTTTCCCGCTCGAACCCCCACTAACACCTCTTGGGGCGGAGAGCACAAAAACCACACACAACTATAAGGAATAAACAAAGCATCTAGTCACATTAAGGTCTCATTGGCCATCGTGCTCTGATGTATAATATGACCTAAATTTCTCCCCTGAGGGGTCACAGGGGCAGGTCGATACATCTGTTGTCGCGAAGACACTGGACGACCTGTAAATAAATCTCAAACACACACACACAAAATGGCTTTTGTAAATAAGTTTGTCATTGTTAACATTTTACTTTAAGGTATAACCAGACATCTGAATAAATATCAACGACTACAATACATTTTATTGATGTGAAAACAAACATAATTAATTTTGACTGCACTTTTAAATGAAGTCTGTTAAGGGCATATAATTCTTTATTAAAAAATAAGTTCCATAATTGTCTGAATGTACGAAGTCATAAACTTTTCGACAAAAGTTACAAACTTTCGTAGACTTTTGACAAGCCTTCCTTTCTATCGTAGACGTTTTACAGAACCGCATGAATGTAATGTTTCGTGAATAGCAATTACTTTAATTATTTACATACACGTAAAGTTACGATGTCCCAAAGATATTTAAGAAGAGTCGATCTATGTTTTTTTTAATTTGTACTATTATCTAACGATGTCACTTTAGATGGCTGCCATTTCGTAGTTTTAACTGATCTTCACGAAAACGATCGGAGCGTGTAATGCAGGGATAGGGGTATCGATATCTACATGTATTAAAGCGATACACTCCAAACTCATAGACAATGTTAATTGTTGCAAATGACTTATGAGCCTCGGCATGCGAAAATAAGTCTTATACCATATGGTTACTATCATAATTGTTTTCAAATTCATGCTCAGTACTGATTTGACCCGCGTCATGCGAAAATGGGTCTTATGTCATATGCGACCAACGCAGCTCCAGACCAGCTTGCGCATTAAACACAGTCTGGCCAAGAGCTTCTCTGTGCCTTTATGACACGAAACCTTATGTGACTTTATAGCGGACAGGGTATCTCCTGACTAGAAAGTGTTTAATGCGCTGGCTTGTCTGGAGCTACGCTGGCCTCAAATGCAGTAGACCCATTTTCGTATGACGCGGGTCAAATAAGTACTAAATATGAATTGGAAAACAATTATGATAGTAAAGGGCAACTTGTTTAATGAAAATATAAGCATACAGCATTATTTTGATTTGTAACTTTATTGACGAAGTCATAGGACATGCTTCAAAACATAGCACAAACTGTGATATATAATTAATTATATATCGACAACATTTGAAACGTGAAGTTTTCAAAATGTAAAAAAAAAACATCACACAATTACATTATTAAACATAACAATCAAAACGAATCCAGTCGTGATCTCATAAAGCTTTCCATGGCATCGTCTTCCGTAATCACGTGTTCGATTCCATGGAAACCGAACATTTCCTTCAAGAAGTCATCGTCTGAAAGCTTTCTATTAAGTTTATTTGAAGACTTGACTCTCTTGAAGTCTTTAATTGACAATGACATCTGACGGTGACCCACTGGTGTAGAGTAAATTCCGTGGACGTCACCAACAAACGCTGAGTTCAAATCTACTGACGTCATGCTTGTGACGTCAATACCTTCGTCACTATCCGAATCAGCTGGCGAATTAACAAACGCTTTATCTAAATCAGCCTTGCCTATCGAGTCATGCACGTAATCCAAGCTTTCGATGGTATCAAAACTGTCGTCGCCGGATGTAGACGCCGTCAAGGACGAACAATCGCAGGAAGCGTCTGACTCAGAGTCGCTGTGTTGGTCCCAGACATTCCGGCATTGTTGCTGCAGTATGTCCTTCACTGATGACGTAGCCGTGACGTCAAGTCGGGAGTCTTCCGTTGATGAGAATAGTTTTGATGAAAATCTGGACAGTGTGGACTTGCTTTTTCTAAGATCTCTGAAGAATTTTGCAAAAACTATTTGCTTGCCGGTTTTCTTTTCTTCCGATGGTTTGCCTGTGTTTCTTTTCAACCTACGTATTTTCCCTTTATACGCAGGCTTTACGTTTTGGTCCGGGTTACTTTGCTGTTGAGTTCGGACGCTTTTCAAAAATAGTTCATCTATTTGGCTTTCCGGTGACAACAGCTTCAACCGGAAGCTCCTTTGATCCGCACAGCTTATTTGCTTTTTGTCAACCCGGAAGGAGAAGCTGTCGCCCTCACAACCCCACGACCGCCATACTTTAACTACCAGCTCTCGACCCTGAATCGCTCTCGTCAAATGTGACGTCATCTCATAGACGCAGTAATCAGCGGTGCGGATGTTCATTCGCTCTAGATGCGCGAGCATTTCAATGACGTCATCACACGTTGTGTATTTCGTCACTTTCAATATTGTCTTTTTACCATTGAACAAAAATGGAATACGGTATTTACCTATGTCGTATAGTCCCATTTTAAGTTTACAAACGGCAAAATATCAAATAACTAATGTGTGTAAGCCTTTCTCAAACTGTTAAATACTAAGTCGGGCCGTAACATCGTCCTTTGAATTGTCACGTTTATTTATCTCCCTTCATCACGAGGAAACGCGTGTTTTGTTGACACGTGTAACAGATAAGATCTCGGCTCGATAACGTTTATATCGCTTTGTAGTAGTGTTTCATATCATATTCATCAGCTGACATTATACTCGATATAAAAGTGATAATTATTTTGACAAAATGGAAATTGTAAATAAGTTTCGCATGGATAACATTTTATTTTAAGGCTTCAACAGACGTGTTATAACATATCAACGACTGCAATAACTTTTATTTTATGTGAAAACAAACAATAATTGATTTTGACCACAATTTTAAACGAAGTCTGTTAAGGTTATTTAATTCGTTATTAGACAGTAAAATTCTTAATTTTCTGAATGTACAAATACTAAAACATTTCGACAAAACTTCCTAACTATCGTAGACTTTTGTCAGAACTTCATGAATTAAATTTTTCATTAATAACATTTTTTTTACAAACAATTTTCATAAAAAATGATGATTACGATTTCCAAAAATATGTTACTCGAACAAGTTTATTTAAATGTGTACTATATCTGCCGATGTTCCTATAAATCGTTGACATTTCGTAGTTTAGACTGATCATCACGAAAACGATCGGAGTGTGTGATGAAGGAATAGGAATATCGATATTTATGAAATCGCTCCAAACTCCAAATGACTCCAAACTCATAGACAATGCTATTTGTTGCAAATTAGTTATCAGTTCTGAATATAAATTGACCAAAAATATGATAGTAACGAACACTTATTTAAATGAAAATATAGATACATTCACAGGAACCCAGTTGTTCATGTATATTGCATTAGTCTACCCGTGATATGGATCAGATGTTTAATTTACTGGGGACATTGGTCAGTTTGGACACGCGACCATTGGCAATACGAATACACCACTTTATGTAATCCGTGTTTTCCGAAAGTAAATCCACTATAATAAGCATAAACATTTAAGCAAGGAACACGTATCCACAAACCAATCGGAATATATCTCTGTGGTTAGTTTTGCAATAAATTGTAGGAACCAATGTCCGGACTGTCAAATAACATATGAACGAATGTCCAGGCTGTCAAAATAATGAAGGAACGATTGTCCTGGCTGTTAACATAATGTATGAACGATTGTCCGGTTTGTTAATACAACGTACAAAATTGTCAAATTTAGCGGTTGAACGATTGTCCGTGGGAGCGAATGTCCGGACGGTACAACATAATTAAAACAAGCATTTTCGTTTGACCAGAACGGGGTTAAATTATGTTTCCGAAAAATATAAACAATACAGATTTATGATATAAGATGTTATATATTTATCACTCATAATCACTTATAAAGAAATTTCAATATACATGCGAAGCCAGTTCAATTTGTACCACGTCCGTGTGTTTCACTTGTATATAATAATTCTTCAATATTGTCATTTCCTCAAAATTAAATTTTATTCAATGTAAAAGAAAACATAACATTTAAATAATGTAATGTACTTCGCGTTTTATACTGCTTTGTGTTATGGATGATTCAACAACCCTTACACGTTCGATAGTTTATGAAAAACAGCTCACACCAACACGCTCATATATCTTTGAGAATTATAATTATATAATACTATTTTATATGTATCTTATTTTGCGGCTAATGTATATCTTTGTTTTGAGCAATTTTCTATGTTTAGTCTTCAGACCACCTTTACTCTGATGTGTTAATGGATTACTCGTATTTGTATAAAGATGAAATAAAATTTATAAATATTCACTAAGTGTACTAAATAGTATGTCTTTAAATTATTATTAAGGTGTTAAAATAGTTATTTTAAGAAGTACGTATCAATTTATTGACTTAACACATAATGTTATAATTTTATTACCGTCCCGAATGTAAAATAACAATCAACTGCTCTATTTTCATCGTTTTTACTTTTTGTGGTACAATATATTCCATTTTAATTTCCCGTAACGATATCTATTCATACGGCACACGAACACTAAATTGGTACATGAACATGTGTTGAATATATTGTACCACAAAAAATAAAAAGTGCATTTTGTATCTTGTTAAATCTATGTTACCAGACCACATCTAGCGATGAAATATTTGCTATTGCTATAAGGAACAATGATTTGTTATGGGTAAACTTTATTTTATGAAATAATTTACGAAATATTCGTTGATTTTGAGCGTTATAGAGGCTTTCACGCTTCGAATGTTACTTTCATAAAAAAGATTTAATGTCAAAATTGTAAATGATTGCCATGATGATAAAATCGATTGAAAAAAGGGGTTTAATATATTCTTAGTTCCTATAATTTTACGTTTTCATCGTCCTGTCGAGGTTTAACAAGTATATTTTGTTCTTAGACAGTAAAAACATTAAGTCGGAAATGACACAACTGAAGAAATCACGATAAAGTTTTCATGGTCAATAAACAACGAACTCAGTTTTACAAAAGGCTGTTGTTAAGAACGTAAAATAGTATTAGCTGAAATGAAGAACTAAATTGTCATCCGAATAGTATCATTTAAATAAGACATTTAATCTTTGTAAGTACAAGTGTGCTATAAGAAGTCATTTATTTGCATTATAATATTGAACAGAACAGAACAGATAGTTTATTTGCGCCTTAAGCATATACAGCTCATCGTCAAAAACAATGAATCAATCATAAATACATATACATACACATGCGTCAAATTAACAACAAATGTTTATGCATTTTTACACATAGATGATATTTTTGAGAATGCAATATGAACGAGAAGGCTCTTAATTGTTAAACAAAGTTAAGTAAATGATTATGATCCGTTAGTGATTGAGAAAAATAAAATATAAACANAATGGGATCATTTCAAAAACACATCGTACATTTCAGCTCACATGCACATATGCACAAACATCCAAAAAACATCAGCGCACTGCAAAGACGTTTGAGAACGCGTCCACAACTATCAGGCTGGTAGTTGTAACTGTTATTATCTACGCAAAACTCATCGGAGTGCAGAAATAGTTGAATCACACCAATGCTCACACTGCGAAAAATGGCTTTGCCGGCGTATACATGACCACTGGTAGCAAAGGTATGTTCTTGTGAGCACACACATCGTGTCTGATGGAGAATGGAGAATGCACATGCCGGAAAAATTCCGGTCACGTACACAAATACCGTCCATATAAATGTCTCCGTGTGGAAGTCTCTGTGCCGTGGGCATAGCCAATTGATGGAGTAAAGTAGGTGAACAAACGAGTAAAATGTGGTAACCCCCGTGAACAACCTAAGTATTTGAGAATAATCGTCTATTGTGGTTAACCACGTAAACCACGTAAGAATTTGAGAATAATCATCTTTCTCTGCACATTTGTGGTGACCATGAAAAATATTGTCAAAAGAAGATAGTTCATCTATTCTAAACCATCCATAAATTATATCCACAAGTATAAGCACAACAGCGACACATCGTCCACAAGACATTCTAATCAGATAAGTTAACACACAACCTTTTTGACGAAGTATATCCTGCTTTAGCAAAACGTCGTAACACTCATCTAAACTTGCCTTTATAGTTAGTTACAAGTAAAAATACAAGTTTATTTTCTTTCGTAATATAAGGTTTCACACAAAACACGTGTCAATATATATCAACACGATAAAATAAAAATGAGCGTTGTGTCACAATAATTTATGATCCATCTTAAAAAAGAAAGAACACAAAACGGTAAATGCATAAATTTATCGTTAATCAACGCAAAGAATACTCTATTGCAATTATAAAATTCTTCAGTCATAAAAACGGTAGAGTAAAAACCGGCAGATTAAAAGGACTGTATAATAGAGTCATGTTACACTATTTGTAGAGAAACCACAATTGCACTAATTGTAAAGCAAAGATCTATTTCAGTAGTTTTGTATAGAGGGGGTTTTATATTTAAGTTACATTTCAAAGTTAACAATAACATGCCATGCATAGGTATATTGTTTAAAAGACATGTTCAATAAGACCGAAGAGTTGTTTTAGAGTCAGTATGGATTTGAGCGTTAAAATTTTGTAGGATATGAGATATGTAACAGGATACTTATGTTCGTGTTGCTTCTTCGTTCGAACCCAATATATTGCAACGATCTTGTATTAAGTGACCAGCTCTAAACCATGAGGATTAGTATCTGAATCTTATTTCATCATATTTATTGCTTTTACAAAAGTTTGATAATCGCATTAAAAAAAAAAAAAAAAAAAAAAAAAAATAATGGTTTTGACCTTTGANAAATCATCGGTTTTACAAAGGTAGCATATTCTATTAACTTTTTGAATATTATTATGTCTGCCCAATTCGATTGATAACTTGTGGGTTTAAGATCGAAATTTTGACATAGCAGTTTTGTAGTTTCGTTTTGTGTCAATTGTTAAATATTTTTCGTAACTTTGAAATTTTTTATAATAATGTTATCGACTTGATTTTGATATATGTGACGTCGTCAGCAGAAATCCGTACAACCGCGGTCGACGTTATTTTAAGCTATTATATCATAATCAATTCGATGTCATTATTATAATGTCACCTTCGTAATTACAACGTGCTAATCCATTCTGGCGTACCATCAATGGCTGTCATCGTTGTTCTGGTCAGACCCACTTGGTTGGTGAGCACGTGGTTGAACGTTCCTGGGTGTAACGATGCGTTCGATAGACTGTGTTTCATCGTTGAATTTATTTTGTAACGGTTTATGTACAGCTTTTCAAATCGCAGATATCCGTATTTGCCGTTATTCCTGTCAGTAACCATGCGTTCACCAAGCTTTTGTCGCTGTAACTTAACCCTTGCTGAAAAATCATCTTGAACTGATATGGTGATTTTAATTTTAGAACGGATTAAGCTTTGTTGAAAATATGGTCACAGCCCTTGAACCAAGGGAACGAGCTATTAGTGTACATGCACTTGAGTCACGAGTTCTGGACACTGAGTCCGCGGTCTATGTCATTGTTGTCCGCTTGATCGCCGACAATCAAGTAAGTTTTCATAAAATAAAGTTTGTGTTTTGTATATCCCACTACTCATTAATGCTGCCATATATACCAATTAAAATAAGACATATACTCTGTGTATGTATGTACTGTTTGCTCTTATAACATAAGTCATTTATTTACATCAAAATATTGAAGCGTTGTATTACATGTGATCTTTACAAACACATAGTTTACAGTTTAACAAGTGTAATTCATGTGCACACATGCACAAACAAACACCAAACATAAGCGCACTGCAATCACGTTTAAATCCGCATTTATCGGGAATTGAACTGTGATTTCCACCGAGATACTTCGCGATGTGCAGATGAACTTGGATCACAATAATGCTCACACTGCGAAAGATGGTGTTGACGAAGTACACGTGACCGTTAGTGGCAAAGGTATGTTCTGGCGAGCACACACACACCGTATCTGATAGAAAATGGTCCATGCACATGCCGGGTAGGTTCCTGTCATGTACACCATTACTGTCCATATACATGTCTGCGTATGGACATCTTTGTGCCGCAGACATAGGAAATTGATAGAGTTATCTAAGTGAACAACTATGTGAACCATCGAGTAAATTGTAGTCAACCACGTAAACAACCTAAGTATTTGAGAATAATCATCTTTCTCTAAACAGTTGGGATGATCACGTTTAATATTGTCATAAGAAGTCAGTTCATTTATCTTTAACAATCCTTAAACTATATCTACAAGTATAAGCACAACAGCGACACACCGCCCACAAGACATTCTAATAAGACAAGTGAACGCACAACCTTTTGACAAAGTATATCCTATTTAAAGCAAAACTTCGAAACAATCATCTTAAATCTAAAATGCTTTAAAACTACAACTATAGGTTGACGATAATGCTGACAAAAGGCCAAATTCGTTGACAGGTTAACATAGCACAATGTGTATAAAAACAGCGTACTGATTTGCCAAAGATTGGGCGGCAATGTGTGATTAATTTATCTGCATAGAGCCGCTGGTGATATTGTTTCACAAAATGCTTGCCAAACGATCAGTCGCGTAGCGCTCCATTCTCGTGTACTCGTTCGAGTATATTTTTTAAAAAATCTTTAAAAACTAAATGGACATTACCGTAACTTCGAAAATAGAATTAAGTTCAGTGCCACAAGAGGATTAAGGATGCATATTACTGTCACAAATTCAGACTCTGGTCTTCAATTTAATTCTATTTTTTTTTACTTTCTGATTGAAATGTGCTATATCCGAACGGCATTCTTCGTATAGTTATGTATGTTATATAAGCCGTTATCTATTTGCCGCGACAGCGCATATCTTTTTGCTTCTGCATGTTCCGTCAACGTTTCCGTAAATCAAGGCGTTGTTACAAGTTTTCGTCACCAGTTACACGTTTTTAAGGGGTGTTGCGGCAGTTTATTTAACCGAGGATATATTTATAGCAACACCGATGCTATTATCACAACCCAGTAGTTTTGTTATCAGAATCATCACAAATTAATGACCGAGTAGGTTCATAATAGGTACTCAGTGGTTCGATCCCAGGTGCGGTTAACTTTTTTTAATTCTTTTTTTCTTTCTTTTATCTCATTCTTGTTTTTTTCCTGTAGCTCTTTAGGCCTGTTGTTTACATTAATCAATTTAAAGCATTTAATCACAAACTTCAAAACATGCCGAAATCTGTCAACAAGTCCCTGTTATTGATGCTTAAGGTCGAGATTGATACTGTATGGTCTTATGTTTGTGATTAAATATTGTGTTAATGTTGTGTTTTTTAGTAAGCCGTTGTAATCCCAATTAAGATTGCAAACAATATATAATGTTTATGCATATCTCTAACAGTCTATGTACCGGTACTTGGGTTTCGCCTAATTGCTGTATTGTAGGAAATTCGACATAGACGGTAGGGATAGTTAAACAAAAAAATCTCTGTTAAAAGTGCGGTGACCCTCTTTTTTTATTTTTGTTTTATGATAACAATACGTAGATGAACATATTTGAGCAGTTTCGCAAAAAGTTATTAGATAGAACTTTTTTAAATTCCATTTTTGTGGTAAAAATAGTAAAAAAATGACGTTTTTTTGGGTGACATACATATTATAAAAATTAAATTTCTTAAAATTTAACTTGTGTTCTCCATTTTTTTGGTTGTTTGTGGTTTACTTAAATGGTATATGATATATATTAGCTTATATAATCTCTACATGTTTCCAATTTCATAGGTTATTAATCATTATTATGCAATTAGAGATTTTTCAGTTTTAATGAAAAAGTACATATTATATAATGGTGAATAAAATCCAAACAAAGCCGGTGACCCTATGTTTTTATTGCATTTTTCATTTAGTATTTGTATGTAGTACTTGAATAAAAATTTTGAGCAAAAGTTATTAGATGGAAAAAAATCAGCAAAACTGCCGCAACACCCCTTAAGTCTGTTTTGTTTTGAACGTTTGGAGGNGACAGACAGACAGACAGACAGACAGACAGACAGACAGACAGACAGACAGACAGACAGACAGACAGACAGACAGACAGACAGACAGACAGACAGACAGACAGACAGACAGACAGACAGACAGACAGACAGACAGACAGACAGACAGACAGACAGACAGACAGACAGACAGACAGACAGACAGACAGACAGACAGACAGACAGACAGACAGACAGACAGACAGACAGACAGACAGACATACATACAGACAGACAGACAGACAGACAGACAGACAGACAGACAGACAGACAGACAGACAGACAGACAGACAGACAGACAGACAGTTCTTATAAAAGTTACTGTAGTTTTGTTGAATGCAAACAACATCAATCACATTATTTGACAATTGTTGAAATGTTTATGAAAGGGACTTGTTCGCAGTATCACAAAAGTACATTTAAAAAATCAACAAGCAAAAAAAAATACAACACTCGTGACTATGAAAAAACAACAGCATACCGTAGCTTTTTTATGGATAGTTATCAATCTACATTTGCAGTATGCGTGCATTTCTAACATGGCGTTAACAATTCATGGTTAATATTTAAAAGCCTCAGATGTCATGTGGAACGCTTTAGATTTTGCTCCTAAATTCCAATGAAGACAATTTTATAAGCCGATGTATTCTTGCTTTTACAATTTATTTTAGCTATTCCAAATAGGTAAGTTTTGTAAGGTACTAGATTTAATGACAGTTGGAACATTTCAGAAAAAGTCACTTTAAGTTATATACAAATGTTCTAAAGATTAAGTCCGAAATATGTTTCGGTATCGTTTTTACCCGTATACTAGTAAATAAAATTATTAATGGGAAAGATAATCAAGGTTTGAAAAAAAACCCACAGAAAATGACTATGCTGCTTCTCCATGCTTATTTAGGTACATGTTTACACCACACATCGAAGTAGCAACACTATTTTGTACTTGTTTTAATAAATTAAAAACAACAATCTATGGAATGCATTTTCTCGACATGCAGCTGTCATATATGCTTGATTTTGGGATGATCAGTCAATCATGTTTTTGTAAAATCATAAATTAGACAACGAAGCCGTGACAAGATAAATTGAAATCGGAATTTTGTTAAAATCATTATCGCATTAATGTCGATAATGATGTCAAATGACCAGACAGATAAACGAATAAGTACAGAGAAATATTCAATTGATCATGTAGGCCTATCGATGTTATCGTTTACACGTGTCAACAAAACACGTGTTTCCTCGTGATCACTCGAGATAAAATAATTAACTTAAAATCTGACAATATAAAGAGAAACTAAGCAAAGCTGTAAACATTGTCAACGCAGACGACAACCGACAACGGGCGAAGTAAATTGCTAATAAAACAAAACTTGCAGCATTTACATTAAAGAAATGGGACTTTACGACACTGGGAAATACCACATACCCTTTTCGTTCAATAGCAAAACGACTGTGTTAAAAGTAACAAAGTACACAACATGTGATGACGTCATTGAAATGCTCGCGCATCTAGAGCGTATGAACATCCGCAACGCTGATTACTGCGTCTACGAGATGACATCACACTTGCCGAGAGCGATCCAGGGTCGTGATTTGGTTTTGAAAGTATTGCGGTCGTGGGGATGTGAGAGCGATAGCTTCTGCTTTCGGGTTGACAGGAAGCAGGCATACGGTTCTGATCAGAGTGTCTGGTTGACACCAGTATCAACTGAACGATTTATAGACGGCATGTACAAAAAAATTCAGGGAAAAGCCAACCGCAGCTTTCCTGTGAAGAAACCCAAACTTCCGACTAGAAAGCGAGATATCAACGGTAGAACAGACGTCAGAAAGAAATCAGAAGAGCAGAAAACAGGCAAGCAAATAATATTCGCGAAGTTCTTCAGAGATCTCATAACAAGCAAGTCAAAACTGTCAAGATTTTCTTCGAATATATTCTCAACAGCGGCAGACTCCCGCCGTGACGTCACCAATACGTCATCATTGAAGGACATGCTTCAGCAACGCTGCCGGAATGTCTGGGACCAAAACAGCTACTCAGAGTCAGACGCTTCATGTGACTGTTCCTCATTGACGGCGTCTTCATCCGGCGACGACAGCTTTGATTCAACCGACAGCTCAGACCACGTACACGAGTCGATAAGCAAGTCTGGTTTAGATAAAGCGTTTGTGAAGTCGTCTGCTGATTCGGATAGTGACGAAGGTATTGACGTCACAAGCATGACGTCAGTAGATTTAAACTCAGCGTTTGTTAGTGACGTCGATGTGATGCAACTTACTCATGTGAGTTAGCGTCACAGTTCATTGTCAATAAAAGACTTCGACAATGTCGCAGCTTCAAATAAACTAAATAGCAATCTTTCAGACGATGACTTTTTGAAGGAACTGTTTGGTTGCCATGGAAGCGAACACGTGGTTTCGGAAGACGATGCAATGGAAAGCTTTATGAGCTCACGACTTGATTCGTTTTGATTGTTGTTTTATATTTGTTTGTTGTTATGATACTTTATTATGAAAGATACTGATAAAATGAAGAACAAAAATGTTGTTTTCTGTTACTTTAATTCTTGTATAATATTATAGCCTACTATTTGAGCCTCGTTCTGTGAAAACTGGGCTTAATGCATGTTCGTAAAGTGTCATCCCAGATTAGCTTGTGCAGTCCGAACACTTTTATCAGGAACGACAATTTCCTTCTTAACTTGATTTTCGTTTAAAAGAGACTTGCTTTAAACGAAAAAGTCCATGAAAGCGGAAAGTTTCGTCCCAGATTAATCTGTGCAGTTCGCAAAGGCTTATCAGGGACGACACTTTCCGCTTTTTTAGTATTTATCGTTTAAAGAAAGGCTCTTCTTAGCGAAATCACGTTTAGGCGGAAAGTGTCGTCTCTGATTATCCTGGCGTTCTGATTTGACAATATAGGCATCGGTGTGTTCAAAATACTTTAGAGCAGGATTTGCGCCATATTAAACATTTTAAAGGGACTGTAAACCACGAATGACGAAAAAAGAAAAATTCTCAAATACCGTATTTTTTTAAACAATTATTAGTTTATATTGATTAAAATATCACGACTGGTATATTACATTACTTGAAAAAAGTTCATAATTTCAGTATATTCGGTAATAACATTTCACGATGTGAAATCGAAAGTACATCGCGAAAATAGATGACATAACGATATACACACTATAAATAACGAAATGGATTGATCATTTTATATATAACATATATACAATTCACTACGCATGCACAGTTTGCATTCATGGGTTTACCTCGTGACGATGATGATCAATCTACTTGCGTTATTTGTAGTTAACTGGTAGTTACCTATAGTAGACATACCCAGTAAAAATAAATAAATAAAAAAAAGTAAAAATTAAAAAATAAAAACTTTTTTCAAGTAATGTTATATACCAGTCGTGATATTTTAATCAATATAAACTAATAATTAACCAAAAAAAACGGTATTTTAGAACTTTTCTTTTTTCGTCATTCGTTGTTTACAGTCCCTTTAAATACACATGAGATCGAAGAAATACCCCCCAAAAAAATCTTCCAAGATGGCGGCGCTTTGTTGTCAAATGATTATAAACAGCACCGCGATTACCCACACTTAGGATAAGACATGTTTATTGTAGAAAACTATGTCAGCTCATGCAATAATCGAGATAATTATTATCTATATGCGTTGTTTATTAATAAGAGGATGTATATTTACATGCATGCCATTAATGGCTTTTATTAAAACCTGATTAAATCAGATCGTAGGAAGCGAAACATTATGAGTATTGGGTAAATGACAAATAACAAACAAATTTACAAATCATTGTTTATTTAAATAACCAATACGCCTCTTTGTCCAAGTACAATTATGTCAATTTTGTTTATCAATAATTAATCTTTAATATTTATCTCATCTCATGTGTCACAATATAAAACGGGATAAAGATTTTTGCGAAAAGCATAGTTGGCACGTTAATAGTTTTACAAATATACATAAAAGTTCCGATGAATCTACTTTGCAAACTGGAAATGTATATTGAATTATAGTTAATTAGATGTGTTAAACACTATACGCGCTGACAGTTGGTTTATGTTCGAAATAAACATAATTGTGTTATTTATCACTATAGATTATTATAAGATTATTATGAGCATTTAATTATATACAGGTATATCGCAGAGCGAGTTCACCCATAGTGGAGATTTACGTGTGTAATGAGAAGTTTCCTTAACACAACAAAATCAATCATTTTTTTTACTTCTTGAATTAATTGATTTTTCAGAATATAGCAAGTTCATCACGTGTGTTTAGTGATAACGTTTTTAATACCTCTATGACATTTATAAAAAAAAATAATACAAATTTAAAAGCAAATTCTCATAAAAAACGAATATTGTTCAGTTGTTCACAATTACGTATTTGTTGTTAACGTACTATTTTTTCAAATATGTATAATCCGTCTCTAAATATGTTATGAGCAAATATTTGTTGGGCGTTTGTTTTTAAAAAACACAATTCGCGAAAATGATAAACACATACTATACTTATCGCTTTGATGGGTGTTATGTAGTCGAATATGTTTTCGTATAAGTATAGAAATGTGTCAAAATAAACCGGGGACGGTATTGATATTATTTACAGTATAGTTCATCCATCCAAATCAACACAAATCATTCATTGGTTTAATTTATTCAAATTAAATACGTTAATAAATAAAAGTTGTGTGTACATCTATAATTATAGCAACAGAGTTGGAACATAATTTGTTTCAACTTTTTAAGGAATACATAATCATTAGAACGTTTATCTTGCAGGTACATGAACGTTTATAATGAATCGACAAGAACAAAGAGCAGTCCGGGATGTCGCGCAGACAATCTTAGATAGTCTGGATGTGAAGGATATCATTCATTACCTGTGGCAGAATGGTTTAGTGAGTCAAAGAGTGACAGAAGAATTGCTAGACCTGAAAGAGACAAGACGGAATAAATGTCAAAAGTTTCTGGATTACGTTTTGTCTGTCGACAGCAAGTGTACATTTGAAGGGTTGCTAAGTGCTCTGAGGTTTAACCATGTGTATGATTTTATTGCGGATCAATTAAGTAAAGCATTAGAATCAAGCGAGCATTCGTATGAAGAAAAGCAAGATCACAGTCATGAGTTAAAGACAACAACGACTGCAGATAAAAACGCTCAAAGAGACACGTTGTTCCAGAATGTTAGAAAAATTCCAATAACTGGCGAACGAAAGAGATTGTCTGAGTTTTCCCTAAAACTAAAACAATTAAGCCATAATGCAGAATTCGACTCACTCGAAAAGGTAACTGGCGTTATCAAACAAACATTCTACAAAGACAAATTGAATATCAACAAGCAAGTCAGAGGCAAGATGAGTTTGGCGGACATGTATTTTTTATCAATGGAGGCTCTTACAAGCCTGCGGCGTCAGAAATATGATGCAGCTGAAGATGTAACCGATTATTTTGAAGAAATGACAGCCTTGATACCGTTAACAACAGATCCACGAATAAGCAGCATGGTTTATTTGGCAAGGTAATAAATGGTTTCTAACATGACGCAAAATATATGAATCACCATTGTAGCATTTGTTTATTACACAAATGTAAAATGGAACGTTCGGTGGAAGAGTATCCGTATTTGGTAAGGGGATGTATTCAAGCTTCGAGAATGTCTGACTGCCCCAAACATTGTCGTTATTAAAACTTATTTTCAAGGCACTTTTTCAAAGATTGACGATTTAAATTTTGTTTGTTTCATGTCACAAATTTAAAAACAAATGTGTATATAAAGAAGCGAAGTATTACTATGGACATACGGACATTAAGTATACTTAAACATTTTAAATACAGTTTTTGTATGTACATTGTATTGTCACGAGCTGAAATTAGGAAAACAATGCTTTGTTTTTACCGTTCCAAGGCGTTGATTCCAGTTTTAATCATTGTATATTCATCGATGGTGTACTATTATAAACGTCGTGGATAAAAAAACAAGAAATAATCTCTTGATAGAGTTTCTGGAGTCACATTGTTTGCTATATTCAAAAGTAAGAAATAAATTAACAAAACATACAAAAAATCTGATTTTATGATATTCTGATTGTCTGTTAAACTTTTATTCTAGTTTTTTTCACAAGCCAGTAAGACAAGTACTCAATGTACCCGTATAATACATAATTTAACGTCAATTATAATGATGCAATGGAAAACGTAATGCAGATATCGTAAACTGATTTTTTGCAGGTGTGGCTCAGCTGTAGCTATGGAAACCAAAAACGTTAATGCAGTTGATGAAGGTTTGTCGTACTTGCAATTTGCCAAAGAACACGCCGAGCACATTTCGCCCGGGAAGGATACTGGCCTGGTCTACTACATAGAGACGAATTTACTATTCCAGAAGTTTGAAACCAGTCCATCGGATCAGATGAAAACCAAACTTTTACATACTATCGAAATTGCAATGAGTCAGTTTGCGGAGGAACCGCAAGACGTGAAACGTGATTATAAGAGACAGCTTATGATTAAAATGGCGTACTGCTATCTTGGATTCGGTGTATTTGGTAACAAAATCGATAAGGTCGCAATCGGCAGCGGTGATAGGACAGAAGCCAAACAAGTTATTGATTTTATTGAAACTCCGGAGATGTGGGACGGAATGGAAAAGCGTCGAAAAATGTTGTTTTATCACGTGAAAGCCGAATATTATCGACAAATAGGTAATGTTTACATATCCCGTATGTATGCTCGACAGGCCAATCATCTGGCAGAGAAATATAACTGGAAGAAGGAATTGCCGAATATTTCATCTTTTCTAAACGGACTTGGTCCACAGGCTAATCAAATTCAGACGACAGAGGAAGACATTTATAAGCTGTTAGAGGACTTTGATATTAAATGATTTGATCGTCGTTGCTGAACAAGAGTTTTTGCTCAATTGTGATTCTTCAAATATTATCTTTTTTTTTTCAAAAGTAAACATCAAGAAATAACAACATTTTTGTTAGCCATTTGTAAATAGTAACAAACTTGATTAATACGACTTGTTAAAAAAAAACTGTGTGCTTGTTACTAAATAAATGTAATTTAATATTAGCTTCAAACTGATCCAGAGTGGGACAGATTGATTGATTGACAAACAATCAGGCGGACTAATGGTCTGACGGACGGAGGACACGCGTAATCGTATAGTCCCTAAAGACAAATACATGTAGGACTAAAGCGATCCTAGGGACCTAAAAAATATATTGCAATTTATGGCGTTTAAACAGTCATAATGTTCTTGACAAGCATAAAGGATAGGCAATGAAAATGCCAATGAAACCGGTTTGTCCAACGGGAAACCACCGTATAAAGCCAATTACGTGAGATTAAAAAACATCTGAAACAAATATTTACTGCATTAAATGTTGACTTTCCATGTTTTTCTTAGCTTTTAATGATATTCTTTAGCAAACCGAAATCTGAAATTCTTCTTATGTGCGTTGTTTATTTATATAAGAAGTAATTCGTGTAAATTAATTGATACTCCTGGTTTGTATTTTTATCAGTTTAATCGGATTGTAGGAAATACAACACTACGCGTTCGGGGCAAATCGAAGCATATACTAATTCATTGTGTGTTAAAACAATTTGACCATTTGTTTAATTAAAATAATGTCAATCATATGCAGACTAATATAATTTTAATGTTGGTATTATCTATTATGTCCCGAGATATAATGGGGTTTGGACTCTGTATTGGTTTGTGAAACTTATTTAGTGGACCGTTTACAGAATAATGTATCTGTAATCGCTGAGTGTTTTATATTTGGTGCAAAAAGACATTTTAATTGATCAATACAGAATCAGACCCTATACAAACTAGTGTGTGTGTTGTAACAGCTTTTGTTTATATTTAGAAATAAAATAATAGAGGTATACAGCAAATATTATGATTTCAATTACTGTTTTATCGTTCCTTTGTTTTATAGACTAACATTCGCGACATTGACACACGCTTCGTGAATTAAACGCCTGTATGGGTGTGACGTAGATACGTGCATTCGTGTTAGTTTAAAAATAACTCTGGTCTAAATGTCAAAATAAACAGTGGGGGTGTAAAGAATTTTACTTGATTATTCGGTATATTTCTCCCACCAGTGGCAACGAAATATTATTCAATAGATAAATTTATTGAAATGCATATACATTCATGATTGTTGGTTACATTTATATATTATTAATAGCAGCAAGTTTTTGATATAATTTATTTAACAGTGCAAAAAAAAAAGTAATTACAAAAACGTGTTCTTGTTATCAAAGCATTCTTAAGAAAGTTACTCAAAATAAAAAGGATAACGCCCTTTCATGGGTACTTCTGCTTATCTCTTTGACGAGGAAACACGTGTTTTGTTGGCACGTGTGTACCCGATAAGATCACTACACGATACCAATGTATGTCGCGTTATAGTAGTACATCTTATCATGCTGATCAGTTGACATTATATTTGATGGTATTTCGATAAGTATTTTAACAAAATAGCTATTGTAAATTAGTTTGGCATTTTTATCAAACCAAATTTAAAATATTTCCTTTTTATAAGCTGTATTCGGACTCTGTTTGAGCTGGATTAGCAAAAGAAAAAACAATTTATGGATTTATTTAAGCCCTTGTTTAATGTATTATATATTTTACAGTTGACTTTAAAATAGAAATGACTTTAACTGATCGTTTTGCAATGACGGATTTTTTTCATATTTTGTATTATGATCTGGGCGAGACCGGTCGGCATATTTTAATATATTTAAGTTGCGCTCTGAGAAAACGGGTTAAAATGCATGTGCGTAAAGTGTCGTCCCAGATTAGCCTGTGCAGTGCGACCATGCTAATCAGGGACGACACTTTACGCTTTTATTGTATTGTTCGTTTAAAGGAAGACTCTGATTATCAAAAATCCAGTTAAGGCGGAAAGTTTCGTCCCTGAATTGCCTGTGCGGTCTGAACAGGCTATTCTGGGGCGACACTTTACGCAAATGCATAAAACCCCCTTTTCACAGAGCGAGGTTAATTTATACTTAACCCACGCGACGTGTCTCATCAAAATACATTTTACATGTATATATGTGTGTGAGATAAAATGTCAACGAATTCATAACTATCGTAGACTACTGACATAATTTCATTATTTTAGTTTTAATTTCCAGAAAAGGAAGGAAGTCAACGACGTTTCAAAGATATTCAATAGCATATGTTAATTTAAATATTTTTTATTATCTTTCGGTGTTCTTATGAATGGTTGACCGTTTTTTTTAGTCCAGAATGATCTTCTGTAAAATGCCAGTTGATCTGCTTGTGATGCAGGAATAGGAATATCAATGAACGTGTAAATAATAAGCGATACACTCCGAACTTATGGAAGTTATTCATTTTTAATTGTTATACATTATAATCAATATTTAAACAAATAATGATGTGAGTATTTAATATTTTAATTATCAAAAATAAACACACGAAATTATAAAATCAGATTCGTAACGTTAATTGAATAAACCTACGGAGATAGTAATTGTGTATTGTTTACAATAGAACAGACACGAACTTGACCATGTTATTACTCACTAAAATAACTCTTATTTATTTAAATCACAAAATGGATTGCATGTCTTAGAAGATGTTTTACGGTAAGTTCATTCAACCAAATTCACATTAAGTTTCATGAAAATCCGATTAGAAGTTTAAGAGATGTCGTTTGAAGCAAAACGTTTGACGACTGTCGACGGATGACGACTGACACCGGAGAGCACTTTGTGCTCAGGTGAGCTGAAGCAGCTGGTAACGTGCATATTTCCCAATATGGCACTATATCCACAAACCGAAGTTCATGAACGGCATAAGCACCTTTTAAGTTATCGCTGGATGACCGATTTTATATTTCAGTTATTTATGTAACCATAGTCTGACGAACAAAAAAAAACACCGAAATAACGCTCTTTTCTCAAAGATCTATCAATACACATTTGTTGATAGATCTTTGGCATATGACCCTATTTCCCTCTATCTATAGGTCACTACAATGCGAGGAGGCCTAACTGGTCGGTACTTTTGCTTATATATTATAACGGTTTAAAAACAACAAATGTATATTTTTTAGTATTTTATAATAAGCAATATTGTTCAAATCAAGCACTTTGCAGGCTTATAACAAATACATCAAACATATACAAACAATAAAACATGTGATTTAATGATTCAATAAACTAACGTGAATTTATCGGAGATCTCATAAAACTCTCCATTGCGTTGTCTTCTGATATCACGTGACCGTTTCCATTACTACAAAACATGTCCATATGTTGCACATGTGTTGCCACGTCAGTCACATCGATTTCCATTTCGACCGTCTCTGCAGTGACGTGTTGATGATTAACGTCATATACAAACGCCGTATTCAGATCTCCTGACGTCACACTTGACACGTCGATTCCTTCGTCAATGTCCGAATCTCCTGACGATTTAAGAAAGGCATTTTCCAAGTCTGCATTGGGCACGATTTCAGTCTCAAAAATGCTTTCGTTAATGGATGAATTTTCAAACCATTTCCTTTCCATTTTGCAAGAATTGTTTTCTGAGTGCCCATTGGTCTGTTCATTCTGAAAAAGCAAACCACTGAAGTCGACATTTTTGCTTATTAACTTAATGTTCGAGGAAAACCTTCGAAGCTCGGCTTTGTTATGATGCAGGTCTCTGAAGAACTTGGCAAACACGATCTGTTTTCCAGTCTTGATTTTGTCACATCCGTCAACTATGACCGAACGCTGATCTTGTACAGAACTCGGACGAATTGTTTCAGTCTTATTCAAGACTACATTGTCCTTAATTGTGTTCTCCAGTGGAGCGCAAGTGTTCACTCCCACAGGAGTCACAGTGGTTCCAGTCTCGTAAACGCCCCGCGTCTGCTTCGTGTCGACCCGGAAGGAGAAACTGTCGCTCTCACAACCCCACGACCGCCATACTTTCACTATCAACTCTCGACCCTGGATCGCTCGTGACGCGTGTGACGTCATCTCGTAGACGCAATAATCGGCGTTGCGGATATTCAATCGCTCGAGATGCGCGAGCATTTCAATGACGTCTTCACATTTTGTATATTTTGTCACTTTCAAAACTGTCGTTTTGCCATTGAAAGTAAAAGGCACGCGGTATTTTCCAATATCAAATAACGCCATTATATATGTATAAAAATAGATCCGTAGAATGAATAGATCTACTTATTAACTTATTTGAAAAATATTGCTATGAACAGCACTGAATTGATGAATGCGAACTGCACTCGGTATATATACACATAGATCCGCAATGTAATCTTAACATTATCTCAAATTCGTCAAAAGAGGAAATGCGTGTTGTGATGACACGTTTCACTGATAAAATCGATGAAATATTTGCTCAAACCTTTCAACTGCATTAATTGCAATTGCAGTTTGCACATTAGTGTTGATTTATAGCCGATAATTGCTTGGGTAAGCTACCAACAACTAATTATCTTGTCGTTAACAATTGAGCCTTTGAATGAACAAGATTTTAAACGTGTAATTAATGTAAAATATGGCATGCTTTTTTATTTATCCTGAAAGATCGAAATGTGTTATAAACGAAGAATATATGATACTGTTGTACAGTAAGATATTCAAATGTGTTTTGGTTTTTAAAAACCTTTTTTTTTATCTAGTGCGCATTTTGACAAAATAGTGTCATTAAAAATATAATATGTAAACTGATAAAAGTAACTTATGATATGAAATACTGACATAGGAACGTTATATATCTGTTAAACATTTTAATGCTTCAAGAACCAATCGCTCATTTGATTTTACAACTTCAAAATACAAAACAATCATTGTTATTAAAACGATATTCATTGTTTATAACTATGTTTATAGCTATGTTTATAACTATGTTTATAACGATGTAAGATGTTGTAAACAAATAAGTACAAAAAATCCTGGTTTAGTCCTTGTTATAAATGAATATATCCATAAAAAACGATATATTGTTTTTAGTTTAAAGATTTGTAATGAATACTAGTCTCCTATAAGTGAATATCAGTGGCAATATGTGTATGTTATATATAACATGATACGTATGTTAATATGACGTATTGATAAGACTGAAATAAAATTTAAATAACTGTTATGTGTCGTGTTCTGAGAAAACTGGGCATAATGCTTGTTCGTAAATTGTCATCCCAGATTAGCCTGTGCAGTCCGCACAGGCTAATCCGGGACGACACTTTCCGCCTAAACTGGATTTTGCTAAGAAGAGACATCATTTAAAGGAAAAAATCTATAAAGCGGAAAATGTCGTCCCTGATTAGCCTGTGCGGACTGCACAGGCTAATCTGGGATGATAATTTACGCACAAGCACTATGCCCAGTTTTCTCAGAACAAGACACAATTATAAACAATGCTGTGCATTTTGTATTAGTTCTGGGATCTATGATCTCATTATTTTAAAACATGTTTTTGCCAACTGAACTTTAATATAAGCTTTTTCGTATGATACTGGATTCAGGCATCGCACAAGTCAATATAGCCGTATATATTGCAAACCAATTAACCAGAAAACTGGTTCAACACGAAACAGTATTGTTCATGCACTCTTTCTGAATGACATACTGTCGAAAGAAACATTATTGTAAAAGGGACTTGTTCACGGTTTGAAAAATTGAAAAAAAATGATTTTTTTTTTTTTAGATTTTTTAACTATCATAGACTTTTGACAAAACTTCCTTACTAACGTTAAACAGAACCACATGGATGAAATGTTTCGTGAATAGCAATTATTTTAATTATTGACATAAAAGTAAAGTTACGATGTCCCAATGATATTTAAGAAGAGTCGATCTATTTCTTATTTAAATTTGTACTATTATCTAACGATGTCCCTATAGATGGCTGCCATTTCGTAGTTTAGACTGATCTTCACGAAAACGATCGGAGCGTGTAATGCAGGGATAGGGGTATCGAAATCTATAAAAGCGATACACTCCAAACTCATAGACAATGTGCATTGTTGCAAATGACTTATGAGCCTCGTCATGCGAAAATGAGTCTTATACCATATGGTTGCTATCATAATTGTTTTCAAATTCATGCTCAGTACTGATTTGACCCGCGTCATGTGAAAATGGGTCTTATGTCATATGGTTACTATCATAATTGTTTTCAAATTCATGCTCAGTACTGATTTGACCCGCGTCATGCGAAAATGGGTCTTATGTCATATGCAAACAACGCAGATCCAGACCAGCATGCGCATTAAACACAGTCTGGTCATGATCTTCTCTATCCCGTTATGACACGAAACCTTAGGTGCCTTTATAGCGGACAGGGTATCTCCTGACTAGAAAGTGCTCGATGCGCTGGAGCTACGCTAGCCTTAAATGAATTAGACCCATTTTCGCATGACGCGGGTCAAATAAGTACTGAATATAAATTGGAAAACAATTATGATAGTAACGGACAATTTATTTAATGAAAATATAAGCATACAGCAAGTTTTTGATTTGGAACGTTTATTGACTTAAGTACGAAGTAAGTCATAGGACATGCTTCAAAACATAGCACAAACTGTGATATATACTAAATTATATCGACAACATTTATAATCTGAATTTATCATTATCTCAAAAAACAAAAAAACTATAACATTATCAAACATAACCATCAAAACGAATCTAGTCGTGATCTCATAAAGCTTTCCATGGCCTCGTCTTCCGTAACAACGTGTTCGCTTCCATGGAAACCAAACATTTCCTTCAAGAAGTCATCGTCTGAAAGCTTTCTATTAAGTTTATTTGAAGACTTGACTCTCTTGAAGTCTTTAATTGACAATGACCTATGACGGTGACCCACTGGTGTAGAGTGAATTCCGTGGACGTCACCAACAAACGCTGAGTTCAAATCTACTGACGTCATGCTTGTGACGTCAATACCTTCGTCACTATCCGAATCAGCTGGCGACTTAACAAACGATTTATCTAAAACAGCCTTGCCTATCGAGTTATGCGCCTATTCCGAGCTGTCGGTGGTATCAAAACTGTCGTCGCTGGATGAAGACGCCGTCAAGGACGAACAATCGCAGGAATATTGAAAGTCTACTATTTGAGCCTCGTTCTGTGAAAACTGGGCTTAATGCATGTGCGTAAAGTGTCATCCCAGATTAGCTTGTGCAGTCCGAACACTTTTATCAGGGACGACAATTTCCTTCTTAACTTGATTTTCGTTTAAAAGAGACTTGCTTTACACAAAAAAAAATCAATAAAAGCGGAAAGTTTTGTCCCATATTAATCAGTGCAGTTCGCAAAGGCTTATCAGGGACGACACTTACCGCTTTTATAGTCGTTTAAAGAAAGGCTCTTATTAGCGAAATCACGTTTAGGCGGAATGGCGTTCTGATTTGACAATATAGGCATCAGTGTGTTCAGAATACTTTAGAGCAGGATTTGCGCCATATTAATCATTTTAAATAGACATGAAATCGAAGAAATACGCAAAAAACAATCTTCCAAGATGGCGGCGATTTGTTGACAAATGATGATAAACAGCACCGCGATTACCCACACTTGGGATAAGAAATGTTTATTGTAGATAACAATGTCAGCTCATGCAAATATCGAGATAATTTTCGCATATCAGGTTGTTTTTTTTTCCGGATGGTTTAATTATTACATTTCAGCAATCCAGATGCAGTGTTCTCCACAGGCGGTAAACTAACTCTACGCCTAAAGCACAGCCGCTATGATCGTCAGTGCAGCTTTGAATGGTCGCTTGCGTCAGAAAAGCACACTCAAATTGTTTCTATCTATATGCGTTGTTCATTAATAAGACGATGTATATTTACATGCATGCCATCAATGGCTTTTATTAAAACCAGATTAAATCAGAGCATAGGAAGCAAAACATTTGGTGTATTGGGTACATGACAAATAATAAACAAATTTACAAATCCAGGGCTTTCCTTAGACCTCAAATCTCAAGAGTCAATGACTCTTGGGACCATATTTTCAAGAGTCAAAATCAAATTTGTACGAGTCATAATTATAACGCAGGAGAGTCAATGATGTTTTCTATATAACTATAATTTTACTAGCTCTATATTCAATCCATTTTGATGTAAATATATATAACTATAAAGACTAAAGTATTTCAAAGATAATATGTTTATGAAGCAGTAGCCAACATAACACAAAATGTGAAATATGTATTATTCACATTCAATTATATGAATTTTAATTAAATTGACCATCAAGTAAAAAGAAAACAAACAATTCCACACACAACCAACAGACAAAAAAAATAAAAATAAAAATTGGGGGGGGGGGGTTTATTTATGTTGCATAAATTTAATATTTAATATCTTTTTTATCTTTACAAAACATACTATATACCTTGCAATCATATTTCCAATTGAAACAACAATAACTCCTGTTGAAAACACAATCCTTTAATAATCAATTTTATTTGCAAGGTAATTATAATATTTTGTTTAGAAGAAAAAATTAATATTGAATTTTAATATTAATGTGTTTTTTTTTCTAAACAAAATATTATAATTACCAAGAACGTGCAAATATA
>VMBQ01001368.1:86734-181453 GCA_007657795.1 Dreissena rostriformis
TATTTGTCACCATTGAATACTATCTCGATGATTTTGTGACAAGCAAGCGACTGTTCATTTCGGAAATCGCGATACTTATTTCTTTGTGTTCTCAACCGCGTAAGATACTGCATCTGAAATTTCTGCCATTTTCCCCCAAATTCCAACTTAAATAGCATTAAAATCACTGGGTAGAAACACACAATTGTTTTTGCAAGCCATTCAGTAACATGAGTTTAGTTAATTTGCAGCTTCCATTTATATTTTAAAGATGTTTAAATACACTTGATGCTGCGTCCAAATTGGTACATGTCGGCGTGTTTAACACACATTTTAGCCATGTTATCGAAGGCAAATATTTTCGCGCATGCGCGAGAACTGCACGACAGCATATTCGGCTTAATATCGAGTTGCGGATCCCTGTGTTATACATCCCTGGCGAAACATAGTCGAGATCCACACAGGAAACGCGTGCGTGTTAATACTGGCCATGTGTCGCAACTAAATATAGACGTGCAACTCAGTACACGTAGTACTTATGGAGGAATAATTACAGCTGAATTAATTTACATTATAAAGATAATATTGAAAAAAAAACCGTAAATTTACGTATAAAAAAAGTAAATTAATAGGCAAAGCAAAGGCAATAATTTAGCTGACTTATTTTGGAACGAATTCATTCGATATCCAATTTCAAAACAGGTTGTTAAAACATGACGAGTATTACTCAATTATTTACAATAAAGTTCGTCATATAAAATTATAAAAAAAAATCAATTACTGTTTTATCGTTCCTTTGTTTCAAGAACTAACATTGACACACGCTTCGTGAACTAAACGCCTTAATGAGTGTGACGTAGATACATGTATTCATGTTAGTTTAAAAATAACTCTAGTCTAAATGTCAAAATAAACAGTGGGGGTGTAAAGAATTTTAATTGATTATTCGGTATATTTCTCCCACCAGTGGCAACGAAATATTATTCAATAGTTAAATTTATTGAAATGCATATACATTCATGAGTGTGGGTTACATTTATATCTTATTAATAGCAGCAAGTTTTGGATATAATTTATTTAACAGTTTAAAAAAAGTAATTACACAAACGTGTTCTTGTTATCATACCATTTAAATGCTCGTTTATAAGCATTCTTAAGAAAGTAACTCACAATAAAAAAGATAACGCCCTTTCATGGGTACTTCTGCTCATCTCTATCACGAGGAAACACGTGTTTTGTTGGCACGTGTGTACCCGATAAGATCACTACACGATACCAATGTATGTCGCTTTATAGTAGTACATCTTATCATGCTAATCAGTTGACATTTTAATTGATGGTATTTTGATAAGTATTTTAACACAATGGCTATTGTAAATTAGTTTGGCAACGGCATCAAACCAAAATTTAAAATATTTCCTTTTTATAAGCGGTTTTCGAACTATATTTTTCAGTTGACTTTAAAATAGAAATGCCGTTAACTGATCGTTTTGATATGACGGATTTTTTCATATTATGTATTATGATCTGGGCGAGACCGGTCGGCATATTTTAATATATTTAAGTTGCGCGCTGAGAAAACGGGGTTAAATGCATGTGCGTAAGGTGTCGTCCCAGATCAGCCTTTGCAGTCCGCACATGCTAAACAGGGACGACACTTTACGCTTTTATTGTATTTTTCGTTTAAAAGAAGACTCTGATTATCAAAAATCCAGTGTAGGCGGAAAGTGTCGTCCCTGATTAGCCTGTGCGGACTGTACAGGCTATTCTGGGACGACACTTTACGCAAATGCATAAAACCCCCTTTTCACAGAGCGAGGCTAATTTATACTTAACCCACGCGACGTGTCTCGTCAAAATACATTTTACATTTATATATGTGTGTGAAATAAAATGTCAACGAATTCATAACTATCGTAAACTACTGACATAACTTCGTGAAGATCATGTTTCACGAGTAACAATTTTGCTTAATTTTAATTTCCAGAAAAGGAAGGAAGTCAACGACGTTTCAAAGATATTCAATAGCATATGTTTATTAAAATATGTTTTATTATCTTTTTGTGTTCTTATGAATGGTTGACCGTTTTTTTTAGTCCAGAATGATCTTCTGTAAAATGCCAGTTTATCTGCTTGTGATGCAGGAATAGGAATATCAATGAACGTGTAAATAATAAGCGATACACTCCGAACTTATGACAATAATTAATGTTTAATTGTTATACGTTTATAATCAATATTTAAAAAAAAATCATGATGTGAGTATTTAATATTTTAATTATCAAAAATATACTCATGAAATAATAAAATCTGATTCGTAACGTTAATTGAATAAACCTACGGAGATAGTAATTGTGTATTGTTTACAATAGAACAAACACGAAATCGACCATGTTATTACTCACTAAAATAACTCTTACTTATTCAAATCACACAATGGATTGCATGTCTTAGAAGATGTTTTACGGTTAGTTCGTTCAACCAAATTCACATTAAGTTTCATGAAAGTCCGATTAGCAGTTTAAGAGATGTTGTTTGAAGAAAAACTGCGGACGACTTTCGACGGATGGCGACTGTCACCGGAGAGCACTTTGTGCTCAGGTGAGCTGATAACGTGCATATTTCCCATATGGCACTATATCCACATACCGAAGTTCATGAACGGCTTAATCACTTTTTAAGTTATCGCAGGATGACGGATTTTAGATTTCAGTTATTTATGTAACCATAGTCTGACGAAAAAACCCTGAAATAACGCGCATTTCTCAATGATCTATCAATAAACATTTATTGATAGATCTTTGGCATATTTCCATATTTCCCTCTATCCATAGGTGACTTCAATGCGAGGAGGCTTAACTGGTCTGTACTACTGCTTATATTGTATAACGGTTGAAACATAACAAATGTATATTTTTTAGTATTTTATAATCAGCAATATTGTTCTAATCAAGCTCTTTGCAGGCTTATAACAAAAACATCAAACATAAACAAACAATAAAACATGCGATTTAATGATACAACAACCTAACGTGTGATCTCATAAAACTCTCCATTGCGTTGTCTTCTGATATCACGTGACCGTTCCCATGACTACAAAACATGTCCATAGGTTGCACATGTGTTGCCACGTCAGTCACATCGATTTCCGTTTCGGCCGTCTCTGCAGTGACGTGTTGATGATTCACGTCATATACAAACGCCGTATTCATATCTCCTGACGTCACACTTGACACGTCGATTCCTTCGTCAATGTCCGAATCTGCTGACGATTTAAGAAAGGCATTTTCCAAGTCTGCATTGGGCACGATTTCAGTCTCAAAAATGGTTTCGTTTATGGATGAATTTTCAACCCATTTCCTTTCCATTTTGCAAAAAATGTTTTCTGAGTGTCCATTACTCTGTTCATTCTGAAACAGCAAACCACTGACGGCGACGTATTTGCTTGTTAACTTAATGTTCGAGGAAAACCTTTGAAGCTCGGCTTTGTTATGATGCAGGTCTCTGAAGAACTTGGCAAACACGATCTGTTTTCCAGTCTTGATTTTGTCACATCCGTCAACTATAACCGAACGCTTATCTTGTACAGAACTCGGACGATTTGTTTCAGTCTTATTCAAGACTACATTGCCATTAATTGTGTTCTCCGGTGGAGCGCAAGTTTTCTCTTGCACAAGAGTCACCGTGGTTCCAGTCTCGAAAACGCCCCGCGTCTGCTTCGTGTCGACCCGGAAGGAGAAACTGTCGCTCTCACAACCCCACGACCGCCATACTTTCACTATCAACTCTCACCCTGGATCTCTCTGGAGGCATGTGACGTCATCTCGTAGACGCAGTAATCAGCGGTGCGGATATTCATTCGCTCGAGATGCGCGAGCATTTCAATAACGTCATCACATTTTGTATATTTCGTTACTTTCAAAACTATCGTTTTACCATTAAAAGTAAAAGGCATGCGGTATTTGCCAATATCAAAGAACGCCATTATATATGTATACAAATCGATCCGCCAAATTACTACTTATTAAATTATTTGAACAAAATATTACTATGAACAGCACTGAAGTAATGAATGCGCACTGTACACGGTATATATACACATAGATCCGCAATGTAATCTATACATAATCTCAAATTCCACAAAAAAGGAAACGCGTTTTGTGATGTCACGTTTCACTGATAAAGTCGATGAAATATTTGCTCAAACCTTTCAACTGCATTAATTGCACTTGCAGTTTGCACATTAGTGTTGATTTATAGCCGATAATTGCTTGAGTAAGATACCAACAACTAATTATATTGTCGTAAACAATTGAACCTTTGAATGTACAACATTTTAAACTTGTAATTAATGTAAATTATGACATGCGTTCTTTATTTATCCTGAAAGATCGAAATGTGTTATTTACATAGAATATATGATACTGTTGTACAGTTAGATATTCACATGTTATTTGGTTTTTACAAACTTTTTTTTTATCTAGGGCGCATTTTGACAAAATAGTGTCATTACAAATATAATATGTTAACTGATAAAAGTAACTTATGATATGAAATACTGACATAGGAACGTTATATATCTATAAAACATTTTAATGCTTCAAGAACCAATCGCTTATTTGATTTTACTACTTAAATATACAAAACAATTATTGTTATAAAAACGATATTCATTGTTTATAACTATGTTTATAACTCTGTTATATGTTGTAAACAAATACAGACTTAAAATCCTGGTTAAATCCTTGTAATACATTAATATATCCATAAAAACGATATATGTATTTTAGTTTAAAGATTTGTAATGAAAACTAGTCTCCTAAACGTAAATGTCAGTGGCAAGATATCTATGTTATATATAACATGATACGTATTAAATATGATGTATTGATAATACTGAAATAAACTATAAACTATTTTTGTAGATTATGTGTCGTGTTCTGAGAAAACTGTGCATAATGCTTGTGCGTAAATTGTCACACCAGATTAGCCTGTGCAGTCCGCACAGGCTAATCAGGGACGAACATTTCCGCATTTATGTAATTTTTCGTTTAAATGATGTCTCTTCTTAGCGAAAATCCAGTTTAGGTTGAAAGTGTCGTCCCGGATAAGCCTGTGCGGATTGCTCAGGCTAATCTGGGATGACACTTTACGCACATGCATTTTGTCCAGTTTTCTCAAAACGCGACACATATAGATAATTATAAACAATGCTGTGCATTTTGTATAAGTTCTGGGATCTATGATTACATTTTTGTAAACATGTTTTTGCCAACTGAACTTTAATACAAACTTCTTCGTATGATACTGGATCCAGGCATCGCAAAGGTAAATATAGCCGTATATATTGCAAACAAATTAACAAGAAAACTGGTTAAATACGGAATAGTATTGTTCATGCACTCTTTCTGAATGACATACTGTCGAAAGAAACATTAATGTAAAGGGTTCTTGTTCACGTTTTGATAAATTGACAAATTAAAAAAAAATGTTTTAGATTTGCACATTTTCGATGTAGTCATGTTTTTTTGTTGTTGCAAGGAAACAGTTATACTGATCATTTACCCTGCTCTTAAGTATCCATTATATGCATCTTATGACAATTTAAAAACCTGAAAATAATAAGGCGTTACAAACGCGAAACGATTGAATAATTTGGAAAGTTCTGTTGTTATCGTTGTATTTTGTGAAATTACGAGGATTGTTGACTATTACTCCAAGGGTCAGTGGTTCGAGCCCAGGTGTGGCTTACTTTTTGTCTTTCTTTCTTAAATTGTATTTTTTGTTTTATACTGAAGCTCTTCAGATGGTCACATTTATCAATTTAAAGCATTTAATGGCAAACTTCAAAACATGCAAAACTCTGTGAACAAGTCCCTTAAATGCAAATGTAAAGATTTTGGTCATTTTACATGCACACTATCGTTCACAAGTTGACGTATGTAAAGTCTAAATGCAAATACTAAGATGGGACAAAGAACGACGACGACTACGGTAACTACGATAATAAACAATCGACAATCAAACAAGTCTAAACTTTATTCCATGTCGTATTTCATTCATAGTCGTCACGTGATCTATTTCGTCATCCCTCATTGGTAGAAACAAGTCGCCTGACACTGAAAGAAATGCAAAAATACACTTAAGGACGTTTATTTTGGAAGTTTGTAGAAAAATACATATTAAACTGTTATTTGATGTATTTTTAACGTAATCATTAAAACTGAAGCAATTATAACATTTATAATTATTGTGTATTATTCATTTTGTGCAGAATACATATTATTTCAGTATAAGCAGTGCTAATTTCACAATAAGTAGAAAGTAGACAATTATCATTAGGCAGGTATTAGTCCTTTAATTCAGTTGTATATGTTATTAAAGTGACACAGTACATAGACAATCATTGGTATTTACAAAAATAATACGATCATTAATATATATACACATATATTTGCAAGACATTGTACCATCCAGCCATATAAATATCTAACGAGTCATTAAGTTTATATGTTACGAACAGTTAGGGTATATTCATACAATTAAATCAATATAGTGCTTGACAATGTAAGGATCCCGATAATAAAAAGAGTCACATTGTTAAAAGTATTAGAATAATGAAAGGAACCCTACTAGCTTTGCTACTGTTCCAATCCTATAAACTTTAGATGTTTGTTACATATCTTGTAAACACATTCTAGAATAAATATGTTTAAACCAATATCATTAATAGGGATTGTTTTGATGAATTACTTCTGTTAAGTATTAACAAGTGGACGTAAAATCATTTAAATGCACGTTCGTGTTTAAATAATTAATGCTATTTACAAAGGTTTACTATATTCATGTGTTTATAATGTTTGTCACATACATATAATTTTTCCGAGCGTTTTATAAAAAAAATAATGCATAATTAAAAATAAGTAGGTAAGTCGTGTTATTTTCTAAATGAAGTACTTATTTTTTCCTTAGTTTTTTTCCGTAAGGCATATTATATCCGCATCCCATCTGCACACTAATTCCGTACTCGGTAAGCAGTTTTTGTTTGTCCATCCGTTAATGTTCCATGTCAGAATATTTATGTCAGAATATAGCTGGACTTCTTCCTAGTCTCATTGTTCCATTCTCCAAACGAAAATACAACAATAGCGAAAAGTGTCGTCCCTGATTAGCCTGTGCGGTGTGCACAGGCTAATATGGGAAACACTTTACGCACATTCATTTAACCCCGTTTTCTCATTGCGCGATTCATTGATTAAATTCAATGGTCGGTCATTGCGCTCCTTTTTAAGTTACGGATTTTCACATTGTTAGTTTAGTACATTTATAAAATGATGTCATTCTTTTGCAATTATTCTGGTGAACTCATTCCTATTAATATGTGTGATGTCACTCCTTTCGTTTTACCTTTTACTAGCTTTTAATTTAATCAATATGACCAACGTTAACATATACTACGAAGTGTTATTGACAAATTTATCTTTTCAATGTTTTATTCCGTTGGATGTGCGTTGGAATTTGTATTTCTTTTCAACATGAGTTTGGTAGAACCAAATACCAAAACATGCATTGTGACTATATACATGTTAGTCTCGCTCTGTGAAAAGGGGGTTAAATGCCTGTGTCTTAAGTGTCGTCCCAGATGAGCCAGTGCAGTCCGCACAGGGTAATCAGGGACGACGCTTTTCGATTGTTATCTTATTTTTCGTTTAAAAAAGTATCTTCTTAGCAAAAATCCATCGTGCATAATTAGCATGTGCGGATTGCACAGGCTTATATGGGACGACACTTTACGTACATGCATTACACCCCCGTTTTACAGGGCGCGGCTCAATTATATGCCGGTACTTACGTGATACAGACGGACGGACAGACTTGGTTGATGAGAATCGGGGACGTCTCTTTCGTCATGATCAATGCACATATGTTTTCACAATCCTCGGGGCTCTTTCGACTTGTGGACACAAGTTGGTCAAATTCCACTGTAAAGATAACGACAACATGGTTTTAAAAATGGTTACACAAATTTACTTGCAATTCTAATTATACATGTATTATGTTATTTTTCGTTCTATTGTACATAATTGGATTTTGATTATGTGAATTCACACAAACATAAGTACGATTAATACATTTATTATATAATTCTATTAATCCAAACTCTTAATTAACAGCAACTAAGCCAATACAATTAATTATTTTTTAAACGAATAATATGTTTACAGATAATGACTTAGTTGCTTGTTTCTTAGTGGTTTTTACAACAGCATCGATATTAGTGCGCACAAGTAAACGCAGAGATTAGAATTGACCCTCGTCTTTCGAAAATGGGCCTCTGCATCCGTATACTCTGATGAGGAGTCTATCCCTTTGAGCGCTGGAACCGAATTTTGAAGGCCTTTGCAAACAGTTTGGATCCTGATGAGACGCCACGTTCTGGATTCAAACTGTTTGCTATTCTGATAGTATTCTTTGAAAAACAATAAAATAAATGCTAATTTTAGAAATTCAGCAGACGACATTTTAGCAGACGACAAATTTCCCAGCATGCAAAGGGCTATTGTCCGCTTATGTTTTTAAATCAGAGTTTATTTACAGGTCCTACCGGCCTCTTCACGAGGTCTTTATGGTCCGACCTGAGTCCGCTTATGAGAAACCTTGCGTGACTTTATATCGGACAGAGTAACTCCTGACCAGACTGCACACATCCATACACTGGTCTGGAGCTATGGTGGCCCCATATGTAATAAAACCCATTTTCCCACGACGCGATTCGTACCAAATCAAAAATTGGTAATATTTTTTGTCGACAATATGGTTGTCTCAACACGCGTGCAATAGACGTATCCCTGATGGCGGTAGACTTTTGAAAAATACTGATTTATTCTTAAACACAAACAAAGCTGACCCGTTTGATACACCAATGGTATTTTTGGGGGAAACAATTACGGTTTATATTGTATGCGATATTGAATAGGCCAGAAGTTTTTTTTTTACCACCAGATCAGTGTTTTCTTTCTAAACTCTTGCACATTATGTGATAGTATATCATACTTACAATCCGAGAGGAAGTGCCGACAGTCTGGGGGACATGACGTCAGTTCAAAGTTGTTCCCGCTGTACCAGTAACGCCTCGTGCTGCACGTGAATGTCGTGAAGGTAAGCAGTACCAGGAATAGTGATGTGAAACTGGAACGATAATAACGTTACCGTCATTATTCATGAACTGACACATCTTTTTCTTTCCTGATGTCTTCCATTAAAATAAAATCAGGAACAACACTATTGAGAATCACCACCATCATCATCAGCAGCAGAAACAGCATTGATAACGTCAATAATAATAATAATAATAATAATAATAATAATAATAATAATAATAATAATAATAATAATAATAATAATAATAATAATAATGATAATGATAATGATAATGATAATTACAATAATAATGATAATGATGATGATGCTGCTGCTGCTGCTGCTGATGATGATGATGATGATGATGATGATGATGATGATGATGATGATGATGATGATGATGATGATGATGATGATGATGATGATGATGATGATGATGATGATAATACTACTACTACTACTAATAATAATAATTAAATAATAATAATAATAATACCTTTTCATTTGCATCATTGCTTTTCTGAAGTAATGTGTTAATTAAGTTTGTGTGTTTAAAAATTGTGTTCACACGTTTTTCGCCAGTGCCTTATATACACAGCTTTGAGAGAAGGTGTGCGATTTCAAATTGTGCTGGCGTTCTTGAAAATCCTGGTTCAGTCAAAGGGGGCGGTCGTTTTCCAATTTGTGTCCGTAAGAGACCGCCTGTTATTTAAGTTTGAAGATAACACAATCAAGGTCAGTAAAGTTAGCTAATACTAAGTGACCATATCATCGAGGAAGGTATTTGTTTGTAAGATAAAACAAGGGTCATATACGTACTAAAGCGTACGGTGATAATTTCAGTCACTCGTTATCGATTCTTATGCATATCATTACTGTAGGTCATTAAGGGACATATCAACATTATTTTCTTCTTAGTGTTCATGCATACAGACAATTCATATTCCCTCTTTTTAAGCAGATATGTATCTAGTAACAATGGTATATTGATTAAGTCGTTAATGAAAACGTTATACAATGCCAACACATATTTTTGTTCGATAATGCAACCAGGGGCTGACTGGGGACACTTTATTATATGATACAACTAATATTGTATTTAGCTTTGATGCACAGACATTATTTGTTGTATGTTAGTGGGGCTTAAAATATGTTTAAATTGCACGTGCTTAAACCAACTTACCGTTTTAATCATATAATGTATCTCATTTTGTACAACATTGCTTGATATCTTTTACATGTTGTATCGCCGTTCCAACAAAAAAAAAAGAAAAGAAAATGCGAAGGAAAAACATTATTTAGTAATGTGTTGCTTCCGGGCAAAATAGTGTACATGTCAGAGAAATCCTTTCCTCACTTTGGGTAAAATCCATCATGACGGAAACCACAAATACAATCTGACGGAAACCACAAATACAATCTCACAGCGGACATTGATTTCACATGCAAATAATGATGTTTAAATTATATATTTCATTTTAATATATATCTTTCGGGGTCAAACAAATTCAATCAACCAGAAATTGATAAGAGGAGTAGTACGATTTGTAGCTTCCATAACACAATTCCGAATACGTATAAAGCGTGAAAAAAAACCCGAATAACACTATCTGTTTTGTTGGAAATAGTGTTTTCATTGCTTATTTGTTTGTGATGTAAATATCAAAAACAAATTTAACTTACTTATGAACATATAATGTCAGTTTCCGGTTCTTTTAATTAGTTTTTTTTACACACATAAAAATCGACTACAATCAACATATCAATGTCACAATTGCTTTGTAAATGATCGTATGAGTATCGTATAAGAGGATATACAGTCAAAACTGAGAACAGCGGTCAGTCAAGGGAAATTTACCAGTCGCCAGCTGTCAATCAAATAAATCGATCAGCCAATCAGATCGCGAGTTTTCACACACCCCTCAGCAACGTTTATCTGGCCGCCATTTTGTCCGACAAACAAACTGTGTCGTACATATGAATAAGGAAGAAAACTGAATGTTTTTATTCGTTCAAAATGGTAAAACGCTGTCAATGGGGACTTTGCAACTCGGATAGTCGATATCCAGATCGTTTGGTTGGAGAAGTAAAGTTTATCCCTTTTCCAAAACCTAAAAGACGCCTCGAAAAATGCAAAAAGTGGATAAAGCTTTGCGGTCGCCCCCATGACCAGCTGAATGTTGAATCTGTAGACGGGAATCGTCACATGTTCGTTTGTTCAAAGGTACGGTAAATGGTGTGAACTGATCATTTGAAAGACGCTTGTAATTTTATTTTTAGATCGGGAAATACCAACTCCTTAAATCAACACCCAATGGTAAATTCAGCATACCTTTTCACGTGCCGGTCTTTTCCATATTTGGATAGATGTAAACATGACCTTCTGTAAGACACTGATTTTTGTATGCGTTTACACAGATTAATCAAATCAAACATTTTCATTCTGGGATAATGCTATATCTGTCGGTGTATTTGTTTCATTGTGGCATGCAAGGTACTTCACTACTTCAAGTACTTGTAAAGGTTTTTATTTTCAGAAACTCGATACAAAAAGTTCATATCACAGACACCAGCATGTTAAAGAATTTTACTTTTAAGTATGGTATGCAGAATACACATTCATTCATGTATGTTAATTGTTGTTTTAGTCTTAATTCTCTTCGTTTTGTGTAAGTTTTGTTAACTGATTTAATGTTTATATACAATGTATCTACTATCTAGCATTTCCCTGAGGGCCACCCAACAGATGCATATCCCGATCCAATTTCTGCCACTGATGCCATACAGTGTACACCGGCCAGAAGGGCACCAAAGAGGCGAACAGACGTCTTCCACAAACGAAGGAAAATACTACAAGAAATAAGGTACACCGCTAGAACACAAACCAGCCTTTAATAACTTTTATTCCATCATTGAAAGTGTTTATGCTCATGAACTATATGACTTATTAACCTATTTATGCCTAGCGTCTGGAAAAAAGGCCTTGGCAAACAGCGTAGACCCAGATGAGACGCCGCATGATGCGACGTCTCATCGGGGTCTGCGCTGTTTGCCTAAAGGAATTTCTGTAAGAAATAATCTTAATATAGAAATAAATATACTAGACATTCCTAATTTTGGAAATAAATTGATCCAATTTAGAAGAATGGGAGAGTCCACTAGTCTAGGCATAAATGGGTTAAACATCAAGAGAACATGTATCAGTAATAACAAGAAAACAAATAAATAAATTATAAATCGATAAACATTAAAAAAATATATTACATAGGATCTGACATGAGTTGTCATATCATACCATATTTTATTAAACGAGTTCAGGAATTTTGTTAGTTAGCTAGCCTTTGGCGAGTTTACTAACAAATTTCCTGGACGAGTTTAATAAAATATGGTATGATATGACGAGTGTCAGATGTTTTTTATCACATGCTTTTAAAGTAAATAAAATACATCTTAATTGACCAAACAAATGCTGATAGATCTAAAAGTTGTTTACTATCGTGACGTCATTTCATGTTGACGACATCAAAATAATGTCAGTATTACATTGAAAACAAGGCATAGCATGTAATGAATAAATGTAATATATCTGTTTCAGTGAAGGCAAAGAAAACTCGCAACAAACAGAACCCGTAAAACCACCTGAAGTTCATTCGCCTAACACAATTTCATCTGTCACAAACACATCCCACAGCGGCGACAGCCCTATCAATGGAGGTAAGTTTACTTTTCACAAACAAATCCTTCAAACACATTCACCATTTTAGTAAATATTTGCTCCATGGTGTTTTGGTCAGGCTCAATCCTTTCTATGAATAAGTCTTGTCTGGTAAACAGAACAAATTCACAAAACTTAGCACCAGTCACTAACAGCTGTCCCTGAACTTGGTACCAGTACATGTGGTCACGCTTCATTTGCACTTTATCCTGTATCTGTTCGATGCAAATTTTCTTCTTCATAACTTCGTCTGCAAGTGCCTCTTTTATAGTTCTGTCTCTCATAATGAATGGACACTTGACCTCTAATATTCCTGTGGCGAAAGGGTCACACACCTTACCGTCTGGTGAAGCACCAAGAAAAGGGAATTTGGGGTTCACCACAAATCCACATCCGTGCACATGATTGCAAGTTTTTTTTCTGTACATGTTAATGGCTACTTTTTCATTGGCTGACCCATAGCTAGTTGCACTTGAAGTAAATGACTTTGTTTTCAAAACACTGTCAACAAATTTCTTTGTGAGTGGAGTTTTCCTTAGCATAAATCTCCCAAAATTGGAAGCTGTGATACGCTTCGACCTTTCTTTTGTCCACAAAGGGCTGTTTGCTTGTTCCCTGGTATTTGCCTCCAGTTTCCTAGCATCCTCCAAAGATAGTTGGACTGCCGCTGTCTTGGCACTGTCCATGTGTGTGACGTTAGAAATGTTAGGAGGATATGGGAAGTCAAGGTCTCCACAGCTAATGCCTTTCCCAGCTGGGCTGACTTCTTCCAAGAGCGGTAGCTGTAACAAAATAATCTTAATTTTAGGTCATTTTGCATTTCAGGAATCTCGTCAATGGATGTCTTGGCCTTAGCAGCTGAAAACAAACGCCTTCAACAGCAACTTGCCCAACAAATCCTGGAGAATGAAAATTTGAGAAGAAAATATGTCGTTTTCCAAGAGAAAAGTTCAAAACCAGTGCAACCAACCTCAAGACCATACACTGTTGAGTTTGTAAGAGCCAGTCGTGTGAAAAACAACTTTAAATACTACACAGGTTTTGATTTTGAACGTTTTATGTGGATTTTTAATATGTTGGTGCCAAACAAACACGAGTGCCCATTACAATTTCCAAAAACTATTTCAAGTATCAGAAATATGCCTCTAGAAGATCAGCTACTGTGCGTGATGATAAAACTAAGATTGAACCTAGACTTTACACACATTGCGAACATGTTCAATCTTTCACCCCATGATGCTGGGGCCATGTTTAAAGCTTGGATAAACTACATGTATTATAGGCTTGGATCCGTGCCCATATGGCCCCACAGAGATGTCTTGAAACACAACATGCCACCAAAGTTTGCAGAAGACTTTCCAGACACATTTCTGATTTTAGATGGAACTGAATTAAAAATTGAAAGGCCAAGCTCATTGAGATCTCAGAGTCAGTGTTATTCAGATTATAAAAGTGCTACAACATTGAAAGGTTTGGTTGGAATTGATCCTAGAGGATCATTCATTTTCATATCAATGCTTTTCTCAGGATCAGTCTCAGACAAAGAAATTACCTCAAGCAGTGGACTTTTGACAGTCTTACAACAAATGATAAATGCTGGCTATTTGAAACAAGGAGACAGTGTAATGGTTGATAAAGGTTTTTTGATCCATGATGAAATCGAAAAACTTGGCCTGAAGCTATTGATTCCACCATTTGCTTCAAGTACCAATCAGATGTCTGCTGGAGAAGTTGCATTAACAAGAAAAATCGCAAAGCATCGGGTACATGTTGAGCGAGCTATATCGCGTGCAAAAAAGTTTAAAATTGTTGACCACAGAATTGACATTAGCCTGTTCCCTTCAATAAATCAAATTTGGTTTTGCTGCTGTTTTTTTACTAATTTCATGCCTTTTCTCATTCAAGACTAACCTGGTATGACAGAGCACTGCCAAGGTACTGGCTTCCAAAGTTAGTATCAACTGTGTGCCCTGGCATGTGAGCCATGTAGGACAGTGGACATCCAGTCAGGGACTGCAAGGTCTTGATGTCTGACTGTAGTAGTTGTACTTTCCTGCAACAGTTTTGTTGTTGTGAGCATACATTATAATAAATTGTGTGCATGAAACATAATGTACAAATTTATTGAGATATGACATGTTATTTATTACATACATTTATAATAAATTGTTGAAATCACTAAGTAGTGAAATAAAGTAAATTGGTACTAAATAGCATTAAGTTGTTTTATTATACAGCATGTGTACAGTAAACTGTCATTTTTACAAATGATGTTAAAGAAACAATACATCATTCAAAAAAAGTTTGCAAATTTGTTTATTGATGATTATATATATCTACAAACCTTGTGTCCTGGAAATCTGCAGAAATTGGTCTCTTTTTCCGATTGGTGTTGCCGGGCTTGGATATAACCATTGTACTGACTGGCTCGCCTTTTATGCGCATGCCCCTGGGTCTGTCCCACTGCTGAGGCAGCGAGGTGCAGGCGGGCTGAAGAGGGATCTCTGTAAGATCACCCAGGATCCAGTCAGTTATTTTAAGGATCACTGCCAGTACATGGGCACATTCACCGGAGGTCCTGTAAAAATAACACTATAATTAAAAAGAAGGTTCTGATAAACAGATGTGTCGTATTCTGAGAAAACTGGGCATAATGCATGTGCGTAAATTGTCATCCCAGATAAGCCTGTGAAGTCCTCAAAGGCTAATCTGGGACGACAATTTCCGTTTTTATGGAATTTTTCGTTTAAATGATGTCTCTTCTTAGCGAAAATCCAGTTTAGGCGGAAAGTGTCGTCCTGGATTAGCCTGTGCTGACTGCACAGGCTAATCTGGGACGACACTTTACGCACATGCATTTTGCCCAGTTTTCTTAGAACACGACACATATGTCGGAGATCAAACGAAAGCAAGGAAATAAAGAATTCCAGTGAGAATATACAGTAGGCCTATGCAAGTGATTTTTAATTTATCGAACTGACCACGGGTATTGTGTGCGGTTGCTGCTGGTTTATTATTTAATTTTAAAATATACAGTTAATAATTTAAAACTAGCACTAATTATAATTACCCTGCTTTACATGAGCAAATTGCGTCAGACACGCATGATCTCCCGATCGACATGTTTACAATGTGCCCGTCGTCATTTTTCCTCTGGCTACGAAATACTACGGATTTTACGTCTATTTCACCATCTCTGCCATGAAACAACTGCAATCTGCTTATATATGATTCATTGGCAAACTTCCTGGCCTGAATCCGCTGCCGCAAGCATGGCTTGTAAGGGAGAAAATACTCTCCAAAATCGCTCGGTAGGTCTTTCAAACTCGCTGCATCCGCCATTTTGAGCATCTGTTTGTCGGAGTTTTCCATTCACTATGTGACGTCACAGCGTGGGCGGAGCGATCGATGATTTGGCGACTGGTCAAATACCAAAGTGACCGTTGTCGACAAGTGACCGCTATTCTCGGATCACCACTTTTTAAATGGTTGGTCAGTTGGTAGTATTGCTACGTTGTAACCCCACCCAGTCGTTCGCACACCGTGTAAAACACAGGCTTTTTGCCGACAACTAAGCATAATAACATATCTAATTGATAATGAATGATACAGAATAATGTCTTATACATTGATTTAATTTCATAACTATTTTTATTAAAACAATTTATATACATGTACTGATTCATAAAATTTGTATTATATCATCTTATTTCCAATCTTATAAACACTTAGTACAAGTGACACTTGTAATCAATGTTTTTGCAAATCACATTAATATTTTTGGTATCATTACAATCCTTAAACTAATTTCGTAAATGTTAAAAAGTTTATATCCATTCTAACAGCGACCATAACGATGATAGATCGTCGACAAGAAGAAAAAATGACCAGAACTCGAAAGAGAAGCGCTCGGTGTTTGACGAGAGAACGAGCGAAAACGATTAAATGATTGCATTTGTTTTTGCACGAGTTGACTGAAATGAGATACAACCAGCTATGTGGCATCCCTACCAAGAGCACATGATGGCACGAGTTGTTTAATTTAGTAGTTATTTGTAAATAACATTGTTTGATTGATGGTTTATTGCTAGTCTAGTGGGCAGTGTTTACGTCAACGTAGTTAATGAAGACAGAGCACACGGCGTTCTTACACTGACGGATACAATCACCGATAATATACGTTTATTTTTGTTAATTATGTCCTGTATTATTTATAAAAGAAGAAGCTACTCAACCTTGAAGATTGGCTTTAAAAAATATATTTTAGTCGTTGTTTTGTTTGCACTTGTGTTGAAAACAACTCGGAAGGGTGCATGCTTATTTTGTATATGCATATATTATTGTAGTTTGACTGTCCAATAATAGATGCCGGAAGAAGTCGCGGTCTTTCTGAAGCACAGTCAAATATACTTCTTATTTCAGTTGCAACATTATTTGTCAGATACTGATAGAATGGAAATCATTATCTTTGCCCATCAGCACTGTTAATAGTCGTGGTTCTTTTGGTTTCTTATAAGATATTGTTGTTGGAAAAATATCGAGAGCCTTTATTTACTTAGAAGGGGAAACCGATGATCAACGGACAAACGGGGCAAATCAAAATAGCATTGACTAATAATTGCAAAACATAAAAGTCTATATTTAAGAAATAGAAAACCTCACTGAGGGCCCTATGGCAGAATAGTGACCAGTCAGGCAGCCACGGATGATATATGGACCGAAGCCGAAGGCTGAGGTCGATATTCTATTCGGGGCTGCCTGGCTGGTCACTATTCTGCGATTGGACCTGAAGTGAGGTTTTCTATTTCTTATAGTATACCGAACATTATTTAGAAAATATATTTCAATTGCAATAAACAAATTCCACCAATATGTAACCATTTACTAACATTGGATATATCTGTTAAACTGATTATTATTAAGTTTTTGAACAATGAAACGGTAGCCGAAACATATTTGCATAGTGAAACTTGCACAACATTCTAGCGGGCACTATTAGCGGGCGCTATACAGAATAGTGCCCGCTGACAAGATGCTTGCGGATCTTTACCGGGCACTATTCAAAAGAACGGACCTCAGTAGTTTATATTCGCAAAGAAGATTTTTTTTTATGTGAGGTATACTATTGAAAAATAATGAATGACTTTATAGTTAACCTTTGAGTAACTATTCAAAATAATTTTTCAGACATACTCCAATAATTTGTATAAGGATGTTATAAAACAAGGAAAATTGTATTTTCCAGTCGCAAATGACTTTAAAATGACACACCGCTTTATTTAATACATCAATGAAACAAATACTAATACTATTCGTTTGATCAAACATTAAAGGCTTCTTTCGTTATCCACCAAAATTATTTTTGTAAATATAATCTCCAGGCAAGAGTTTTATGATATTTCAGCGAGCTTTATGGTAATTTTGGACCTTTGAGTCCTTTTACGTTTGTCCAAGAATAAGGGCTATTGTATTGTCAAAATCACTGCGTTCATATGTGATAACCAAAATCTGTTCATGAAATTATTTCATGCTTCGATATTTACTAGTTCCGAGCATACGAATATAAGAAACCCTACTAATGAAACACCTGATTATGGAATAACAATATAAAGAATGGAAACTCCAGAAGATCTAGCAGTATTGTATCCTTATTATACTCACGTTCGTGGTCCTTTATTTATGGCAAGTGATCAATTGCCAAAACAATACAGTTCTAAGCACCGGGGGTTTAAACCGGTTATAGAGCACTCAACCTCACACTTGGTCCAGCAAAATTCATGATACATATAAGTGTAAATAAAGTTAAACCTCATAGCATTGCAACTCAAATTAAACAGTTACACAAGGGAATTAAAACGCATTCAATTTAATTACTATTTAATTACTCACTGGTAGACGGGCGAACAGAGCAACAGAGTTACCACTTTTTGAGGCACGATGAAATGAAATTACGAACACGTACCAACTACATCCCTTCTTTTTACAAAGATATTTAAGAATATAGCATCATATAGTCAATATTTGAGATCATCATCGTGTACATACAGGAAGAAGCCACAATACTGGGTGTAAAAGATCCATATTACATAGCTTGGTTGTTTATGTGACTGTAATATAATAGGAAAATAAATGTAAATGAATGTAATACATAAAAAGAATAACCGTATAGACTGAGGCGATAATTTATCAAAATGAAAATTATACAAGTAATTATAAAAAGATGCCTGATCTAAACACGCGTATATAATTCAAAATAAATAAAACGAAGCTTAAAAATAAATCGATCAAGAGACTACCATCAGAGAACACAAATTAATAAAGTTCAACGATATAAACACGATGACCTATCATGTAGCTCAAACTGCAAGTAAAGAAGCGATAGTTTCAAAAGCTTTTATTAAATTAGAGATGTAAAGTTGACGGCATTCTTAACCTTTTAAGCATGTTACTGGTATTAAAACAACCGCTACGGACAAGTTTGTTAAACATTACAATCTTCTAGCGTTTATTTTCCATCCGGCATGGATTATTTGGAATAGGCGTTGACCAGTGTTCAAGAGATGGGACACTTTAAGTTTGCAATTTTTGTCCGTAAAGGGACGGAATCAAGACACATTTCTTGTGAAGGTTGTCTCCCTCGGTCATTTTAGCAACACTACAACAGTTTACTGTAGGTGGTGCTTAGAGAAAAGGCACTCCAATTTGGTTCCATCTTTATTTAGGGGTCCTCAACAACGTTTGTCAGAATTAAGATCCTGAGGTTTAACAGTGGCCTTACCCTATGGGTCAACAGTTTTATATTGACTTATATATACAAACCCTTAACAATGTTCTTGTGTGAAAACGCAAAGGCGATTGCTTCATAACCTGTATATAGCACCCTCTATAAGTCCTCTACCAGTGTGTGCATATAAGCCCCATTTAGTCAAACCTGTCCACGCCACAGAAGTCACATTTTTTAATATAAACATAAGGAAAGTAACTCTTAAATCATTTTGTCTGTAAAAAGACCCATACCTTTGATATATAGTATGCAACATCACAATACTGGTTCTCTACAAAGCTTGTTCAAACTATGTCCTTGAGGTAAAAAAAAAATGCCACGCACCTGATGTCACATTCTTTATATAGACTTTATGAGCAATATGTTTGTAAAAATCTCTTTCTTTTAAAGGACAAAGCCCATAGGTGTAATCTTTGTATGTAGCGTAACATAGTTGCCTTCTACAAGTTTGCCAGTGTTGTCAAAATCTTACACACCCGTGTGGTGGTGTTAATTGTTCTTATAAAGGCTTACATAGCAAAGTATGTTTGCAGTATTCCCCTGTCGTCAAAAGTAGCCCCAAACCAGAGGCTTGAATTATTATGCCAATTAACTGTTATTTCTCACGTGAGTGTTTAATCCTCATGGTCCTCTTTTGTGTGAGATCTGGCAATATACCATATTTGACAGACTTGTATGGAACTTGGCCATAGCTCAAACGAGTGTTAAATAACAATACACTTTTGTTTGCCTCAATGATGCGAAGACGTGACGCACTCCTGAGTGTGCACAAGACCCAGATCAGTATGTCAAAGGTGGAGGTCGTTCTTTAACTCTTTGTACTAGTTAAAAATCCAGTTGGCACTCTGTTTAAATGTATGCATTACGTTGACGAGGTGTCGCGCGCAGGAACCTGATTGAAGGTCAAAGGTCAAGCCAGTCACATTATTGAGGGAACCATGCTTGTTGGATATCTGTAATATTATTTGTTCATGGTTTTACACGATTTTATAATCAACCAAAACTGTAAACAAATGGTTTATTAAGTGAGATGTTTAGCTCGAACACCAAACATGTCCGTAAGTCACAGATCAATTTCCTCTAAGAGTGTGAACACCAATTAGTGGGCGTGGACGTCATACACGTTTAGTTTTTTTATGAGACATCACATTCTTTTTTAATACAAAATGTTTCATCATTTGTAAACAATGAGCAACATATTATCTGTTCCAGGATATAAAACGAAAAACATACGTAAGTTTCATACCACATAATAAATTATACTGGCCTCGAAGGAACTCGTACACCAGTCATTTGCATGACTTGTCGGTGTGTGATACATTCGGTGTAGCACACTATTCCAAAGTTTGCAATTCTTCACCGAGTAGGGGTTGCGGAAAAGTGCTTTTTTGCATGTAAAGATTTATACAGCGTATAAAACAACCACATGCTGAGTATTTTCATTTGTCACTCACATTGAGATAACATGGTAACAAGAAGATAACTACGGAATACCGTTAGGGCCATCATGGTTACACATTAAAATCCAGAGGGCGACAATGCGAGTGTGGGAGAATACGATGACAACACTGCGACAATACGATGGCGACAGTGCGATAGTACGATGGCGACAGTGAGATAGTACGATGGCCCTAACGGTATTCCGTAAATAACGGTTATTATTTTCATACCCGACTATTGTCGTGACATAGGTACAAATTAATTACTCATGCCATTTAAAATTGAGTTAACTGCTTGCGATAGTTTCAAACGGACATGTCCTCATTGCGTGTTCAGAATCTGTTTCTTGAAACATTTATGCTGCTATTATCAGCCGGTAAATTGTTTGCGATGTTTTTATGGCAATATAAATAGCTTACGATGTAAAGATGGTTGACGGGTTCTGAACTATTTGTGTAGGTTTAATGTGATTCTTTCGTTGCATTATCTATACATGGTAAATGAACAGAAATTATACAACTCCAGAAACCTTATCAGGAGAAAATTATTGTCCACCAGTCCTTTTTGAGCAAATGAGCATTTGCGTATTATACAACACAGGACAATACATACAATACGATTGTTTACATACATTAAATATCTAAAATGGGGTCACTGATAGGGAAAGGGAAAAAACACACATTACGGGTTTAAACTAGATTAAAGGCGTGCGTAATCGCACACTTTAAATAGCCCATTGCCAAACATGAACATATTAATTTCTAGAAGTATGTACCTTATGCGCAGTGCTTATTGTTAACCCTTCCCAACAATTGGTAAACATATGCATTCATACCATTATCATATCAGTAACTATTTTGTTAAAATGTAGATTCTAAAATGTAGATTTTTTCAACAACTAGCTCTTTTATCTTAACATATTTACCCATTTCAATGATTAACAACCAATTTATACGGCCGTTAATGCATCTTGGTTGATTAATGTGTTTTAATATAATAAACATTTTTCGATTGTGTCGGAATGCGTCATGTAGGATTAGCATCTCCTCTTTGTAACAATCGTTTCATTTTATTTTATTGTCTTTCAACTCTGCATTATTTTCTCCTATAATTCGCTTTGAATTAATAACCTGTCAGTAAAAAACGAACCATTTGAGTTCGAAATTTCGTGCAATTAAATTTAGCGGAAACACACTAGTGATACAAATAATGTACAACGGACAAATCGTCGTATTGAAAAAATTGAGCAAAAATCAATACCCGGTACACACAATGCACAGACAATAAATCGCCGCCACTGTTATTCTAGGTCGGAAAATATTATTGCGCTACATAAATAAAGTAGCGCACTTAGCGGTCTTTCCATTACGAAATAAATCACATATCTAGATAAAACGAATGCTTCTTATATGAGCGAGGGCATTACATGGTTTATAGTTAGTGACGCTCATCTAACTTACCAAATAACAATATATAAACCTCTTAGCATGTTGGGCTATTCAATTGTGATTAGATACCAATACATATGTATGAAACTTCAAGGTAAATCGCCAAACTTAATATAATTAAAGTATTTTGGTATTTTACAATAGTTGTTGAAATAAGAGCAAACTTTATCACAAAGAAACATGTTTGTACTTTGTACTTTCTTTAACGATAAAAACACCTATCATTTTCAAAGGTGTAGAACACAGAATAGGTGCCATGATACTAATATACTAGTAAAAATATTTTGGTAGGGCACAAAAAACCGAATTAAGTATAAATATAATTTGGTATTTTGTGTACTACTAAAATATTATGTAATTGGGGTTCAAATTGTATTATTTTGTGTTCCTTAAAAAATATTGTTATATTTTATTGATTACAACGACATACTAAACCATATATAGCTGGTTAAACTGTTTACATGTGAAATAAAACGAGTTTTTTTTAATATCTGTAAAGTTCATCAATTACTAGACTATGATATTTCTGCAAAAAAAATGGTTTACTATATTTATGTATTGTTTAATTATCATTTTGTTTAATACTGGAAACTGTAAAGTTTATGTGTAATAAAAATATGTCATGACTATCATTTTCTTGTACCTGATGGGAAATAATGTCAAATGTCACAACGTTTCGGAAACCTTTTAACAACTTGCTCGTCTATATCATTATAAAAATATTAACCTTTGGCACAATAATAGACTAAGTCTCTTAAATATTTACATATTAATTAATATCATTTGAAAATCCATTCGTTCCGCAAATTGCATCCGGGTAATTTTTTTGCGATGGTAGAATTACAAAATTTCCCGTTTTTGGTCGGAATGCGAAATCACTCTTTAGACTAATACTTCTTTTCTGAGTAACACACTTTTTACAGTTACATTAGTTGCTCGACTATGAACGATGCATTAAGTGCTTCTACAATTCGCTTAAATTAAGTACTCGTAATGATTGGAAATTTCGTATATTTAAAATGACATGAAACAAACAAGCAGAATTACAAGTATGATAACGTACAAATTGTATTTTCTTGTTTGCAAAATTGCGTGTTGTATCTATGTGCTCACAGTCGATTCAAATATTCAATATTCAATTAACCAACCGAGAAACTATTCATGTCCCTTCAATGCAAGATAGGAAACTGTTATAGCCCTTTATAAATCAAGTAGTGCACTTAACGGCTTTTCATTGGGCAAATAAATCACAAACCTCTATGAAAATGCAACGGATTTGTCTCATAACAGCGGGTATAAAACAGTTTATAACTCGAAACGTACATCTAATTTGGAAAGCATCAATCTACTAGACAGATACATCATACCTGTTAGAACACTGGCGATTCGTAGGTATTGTGCTACAAATAGATTCATTAAGAATTTCAAGACAAAATCCCCAAACTTTATTTAGAAATTGTAAAAGAAGTATGGCTAAAAGCATTTCGCAAGACATACATGTAAGTCTGACTAGTAAGAGAACAACTAAGGATCATTTACACATGTGCAAAACAGAGAAAACGTAGCAATAATAGTCGGACCATGTGGAGATTAGTTAAAAAAGAGTAACACCAATGTATGAACAAAATGCTATGTTGTACAGTACTTTTATCTAAAATAGGTGTAAAAGTACTGATATTCCGTTGGTGATACACATGATGTAAACACTCGATCTATGGAATAGATGTATATACATGTGTACTCACACACTTTCTCGGCGTTACGGGGATTTTGCTTCATAAAATTATGTATTTAGAATATGGCAACCGAGGGTTTCGACACAATTTGTATTACGTAACCAAAGTTTTTTTTATCCAGAGTTTTTTTTTATATAAATTCTATGTCCTCGTAATATTTTGTTTCAACTAGCTGTCTCGACGAAAACTGCCGGTATTGAGAAATTGTACGAATCCAGACTAATGACACGTATTCTGGACCGCAAATAGTTTAAAAGATTACAAAGTTAAACAATTACGGGCCTATCGTCTCGATATCGTCGAAGAAGAATACTTTTAATACGTCAGTGGTAGTGCGTTGGCAGGTAATATTTCGCGTTGCCGCATACACATGTAATACATCAATGACACAAATACAAATACAATAATTTTGATCAAACATTTAATGCCTCTTATTTTATCAACCAAAATAATGTTTGTAAATATAATCTCCAGACAAGAGCTGTATGAGATTTCAAAGAGAGATTTATAGTAATTTTGGCCCTTTAAGCAGTTCGACGTTTGTCCGTGAATAAGGGTAATAATTGTATTGTGAAAATGTATGCTTTCATAAATGAAAACCAAAATACATTCATGAAATTATAAGCAAAAATGCTTCGATATTTGACTGGTTCCGAGCAAACGAATACACTAATTAACCATTCCAATAAACCACCTTATTATGTTATTAGAAGTAAAGAAGCGATAGTATCAAACGCGAAATATTAAATGAGAGATGTACAGTTGACAGCAATCATAACCTTTTAAGCCTGTAACTGTTATTGAAAACAACCGCGACGAACAACTTTGTAAAGCATTAAAATCTTTTAGCGTTTATTTTTGTTTTCCGACCTGCATGAATGATTTGGAATATGCGCAGATGTTTAAACTTGTTAGAATTTGATCGGAGAGATGGGACACTAAGTTTGCAATTTTTGTCCGTTAAGGTACGGAATCAATGCAAACTTCTTGTGACGGTTGTCACCCTTGGTCCGTTTTAGCAATAAAACAGCAGTTTGCCGTTTGTGGTGCTTAGAGATAAGGCCCTCCAATTTGGAAAGTTATTTAAAGGTCCTCTACAACGTTTGTCAGAATTAAGACCCCGGTGTTTAACAGTGGACTTACACTATGGGTCAACAGTTTTATTTTGACTTACATATAAAACACCTTTAAAATGTTCTTGTGTGAAAACACAAAGGCGATTGCTTCATAACCTGTATAAAGCATCATCTATAAGTCTTCTACCAGTGTGTGCATATAATACCCATTGAGTCAAAGCTGACCACGCCCCAGAGGTCACATGTTTAATATAAACATAATCAAAGTTACTCTAAAAATCATCTTGTCTGTTAACATACCCATAGCTTTGATATATTGTATGCAACATCACATTACTGGTCTTCTACAAAGTTTGTGCAAACTATGTTCTTGCGGTAAACAATGCCACGCTCTTGATGTCACATTCTTAATAAAGACTTTATGAGCAAAATGTTGGTAAAACAATCTTTCTCTTAAAGGACAAAGCCCATAGGTGCCATAGCTCAAACAATTGTAAAATATCAATATACCATTGTTTGCCTCAATGATGTGAAGACTTGACGCACTCCTGAGCATGACCAAGACCCAGTCCAGTATGTTAAAAGTGGAGTTCTTTTTTTTAACTCTTTGTACTAGTACGCAAATCCACTTGGCACTCTGTTCAAATGTATGCATTTTGCTGACGGGTTGTCGTGCGCAGGAACCTTATTTAAGGTCAAAGGTCAGGCCAGACACATAATTGAGGGTACGGTGCAATTGTAATATCTACAATATTATTTTTTCATGGATAAACAAGAATTTAAAATAAAATAACAATGTGAACAAATGGTTGATTACGTGTCCGTAAGTCAAAGATCAATTTCACTCTAAGAGTTTAGTCACGTTAAGTTAGATTTTTATGAGAAATTACAGTTTTTTTGTTTTATACCAAAGGTGTCATCATCATAAGTATGATTGCTAGCATATAATCTTTTCATGGTTATAATACGACACACGCTGCACAAGCTGCACACCACATAATAAATCATACTGGCTTTGAAGGAACTCGTACACAAGTCATTTGCGAAACGGGATTTCGGATCAGTTTTGAGGTTTGCCTGCAAATAATTATACAGCTTAATAAACAAACACATGCTTATTATTTTTATTTTATCACTCACACGGAGACAACATGCTACTAAATAGATAACGGTCTTTTTTACACCCGACTATTGTCGTAACATAGGTACTATTTTTGACCCATGCCATTAAAAATTGCGCGAAATACTCGCGATAAGTTCATACGGTCATGTCCTCATTGCATTTTAAGAATCTGTTTCTTGACACATTAATGCTGCTAATATCAGCCGGTAATATTCATGGTAATTGTTTGCGATGTTTTTTTATGGCAATAATAAAAGCGTACGATGTAAAGATTGTTGGCGTGTTCTGAACTCTTTGTGTAGGTTAAATGTGATTATTTCGTTGCCTTATCTATAAATGGTCAATGAACAGGAATTATACAACTCCAGAAACCTTATCAGGAGCGAAATTATTGTCCACTAGTCTTTTTTGAGCAAATTATCAATTACGTATGTATACAACACATGACAATAAATACAATACGATAGTTTACATAAAATTAAGATAAAAACCAGGTCACCGATATGGAACGGTACATGCCACACATTGAGGGTTTTTAATGTTTAAAGGCGTGCTTAAAGTTCCATGAACACTCAAAATCATGTGTTACCATACCACATATAGCGTTGAAACTTTGGCTATTGCTATAAGGAACACGTATTTTCTATGGGTTAACTTAATTCAACGAAAAAGCTTACGAAATATTCGTTGATTTTGAGTCTTAATGGGGCTTTAATCGCACACCTAAAAGTAAATGTAGCCCCGTTGCCAAACATGAACATATTAAGTTCTATAAGTATGTACCTTATGCGCAGTGTTTATTGTTAACCCTTCCCAACCATCGGTATACCTATGCATTCATTTCGTTATCATAACAGTATCTGTTTTGTTAAAATGTAGATTCTAAAATGTAGATTAATTCGACAACTAGCTCTATAATCTTAACATATTGACACATTTAAACGAAAATCGGCCACTTAATTTGCCAGTGATTGCATCTTTGTTAATTTATGTTTTTAATAGAAAAACACATTTTCCGATTTAGTCGGAATGCGCCATGTAGGGTCAGCATCTCCTCTTTCTAACAATTGTTCATTTTAATATTGTTGACTTTCAGTGTTGCATTAAATTCTCCTTCAGTTCGCTTAAAATTAAGAACATGTCAGTAAATAACGAAGCAGTTTGTTGACATTTTGGTGCATTCAAATTTAGCGGAAACACAGCTAGCAGCATTACAGCTGATACAAATAATGTACAACGGACAAATCGTCGTGTTGAACAAATTGAGCAAAAATCAATACAATCATTTCACAGACAATAAAACATACGAACATACGAATTTTGCCAATGATATTCAGGGTTGGAAAATGTTATTGCACTATAAATAAATGAAGTTGCGCACTTAGAGGTCTTTCATTGCGAAATAAATCGCATATCTACATAAAACGGAAGCTTCTTATATTAGCGGGGAATCACATGGTTTAAAGTTAGTGACGTTCATCTCACTTATTAAATAGCAATATGTAAACCTCTTAGCTTGGGGTTATTCAATTGTCATTAAATACGAATAAATAAGTTTACAAGTTCAAGGTAAAACGCCAAACTTAATTAAAGCAAAGTACTTAGTACTGGATGCCAAACATGACAAACATTTTTTTTTCGGAAATATATGTTGATATACGTGAAAACTATATCACAAAGAAACATGTTTGTACTTTATTCTTTATTTTACAATAAAAACAAACTTTCATTTACAAAGGTGTATAACACAGAATAGGTGCAATGATAATATGTCCAGGATGTAGGCAATTACAATCAGTATAGTCAAATGTTTGAACACAACGTTTTGTTGTTCTTTATTACTTTAAGTGGGGAAATGGTTAGCTTTCAACTTTCATCTCAGTTGATCCATGTTATAATGTCTGCATAGTTGTCAAGAACATAGCTTAAAATAATGTACATGTATCGCCAAGTGTGAATGTTCAAATTCGATATGTTGTGATGGATGCATACGGATTAAAATTCCTACTTTTATATTTAACCGCCATCTAACGGCAGCACTCGATAGTCGATACAAATCAGAGCCGTTCAGAAAACCATTGCGTCCGTAATTGTTGTTATTTGCAAATGTAAGCGTTGAGTCACATGGTGATAAACACGAGGCTACGAAACATCTATGGAAATCCGATCGTAGCTCGAGGCGGAAATATAAATATGTAAGGGCTGGGTCAGTATTGAAATTAATGACTATGTTGTACAACTCCAAAACAGGACAACGAACAATTTATAAAACACCATTTTCAGTGCAAAACATATAATTTGGTGAAACACTATTCTTCCCATGTTGTGGTAAATTTAAAGTATCACCAATTTTAACAGAACGGTTTATACTTTTTCAAGGAGATGAACACAATGTTTGATACAAATCAGTGTCACTGATGGCACGAAAGAGATGAAATAGTGCTTCGCATATCCTCAATTAAGTTTGTTTGCAATATTTGTTTTAATCCGTTTCTTGCGTTAACTGTTTAGTATTGAAATGTGAACAAATGTGAAAAATTTAACTCTTTATTAGGCGATGTTTATAATCCAGATTTAATGTGAAATAAATAAAATATTCGTTTTATGTTTGATCATTTTGAAAAGTGTCAATTACATTAATGTTTATTGCATGGAACTCTATCTTGCCAGATCTTTTAATTGCCTTGTAGATGAGCTGTTTTTTAGTTAAAATGCTGTTTAATTTAGAACACACGAATGACGAACAATTATTAATAAGACTAACTATACATGTACACATTTTACTAAATATTAATTCATAGTTGTTTTAAGACTCGTGGTGGTGAAAACCATTAACGTGTATAACAAATAAGACATTTTTCTTAAATGATATAGCTTATTACGATTTGTTATTACCAGAGAAGATAGCTTTACCATTATCTGTGTTTCCATTTCCATATTTTCAACATCGGCGTTTTCACACACGCACATATATTTTCTAGTAGTCAGTACCTGATATGAAATAATGTTCCAATGTCAAAACGTGTCGGAAACATCTTAACCACTTACGCCTCTATATTTTAATAAACATGTTAATCTTTGGCACAATGAGAGAGTCTATTTCTTTTTTCTTTACATATTAATGAATTTCAATGACAAGACATCCCTTTTTTCGACACATATTGCATCCGGATAAAATTATATCGATGGTAAAATTACAAAATTCCTGATTTGGTCGGAATGCGACATCATACTAGGGCTTATTTTCTGTGTTACAACATTTTTATTGTAACATTATTGGTTACACTTTGAGCGATGCATTAAGCGTTTCTACAATTTATTTCAAATAAATATCTGTTTAGAGTGCCAAAGAAGTATTTTTATTGGAAATTTCGCATTTTTAAAATGACTTGAAACACAACAAGCAGAATAACACGCAATACAAGTAAACATAAATGAAAAATTGTATTGTATTAGTTGCGAATTTTCGTGTTGCGTAAATTGGGTAAAAGTCAATTCAAATATTCAACATGCAATCAACCAATCGCGAAACTATTTGTGTCCCTGCAAGATAGGAAAATGTTATTGCACTATATAAATTAAGAAGCGCCCTTGGCGGTCACGAACCTTTATCAAGATACAACGGATGTGTCGCATATCAGCGGTTATTACACGGTTTATAATTCTAGACAAATTCGTCAAAAATCAATGGACCAGACAGATACAGCAGACCTCTTAGAACACTGGCGATTTGTTGGTATTGTAATAAGAATAAATACTCATTAACAAATGCAAGAGAACATCGCAAAACTGTATTTGAGCACTGTAAAAGAAGTACGACCAAAGTCATTTCGCAAAAAATAAATAATAATTTTGACACTTTCTAGTACATATTCGGAATATTTTGAATCGTGCAAAATACAAAACTTGTTGCAATCATAATCTGGCCATGTTGATGCAAAAAAATAAATAAAATGGTAACGCCAATTTATAAACAAAATGGTTGTTGTACGTTTGTTCTAGAATAAGTGTAGAAGTACTTGTATCCTGTTTGCGATTCAAAAGTACAAAACACTTGATCTACGGCACATAAATAAATGCTCATACACTCAATTAGTATTGGGTAACCGAAGGTCGCTTCATTCAGAGTGACTTTGTTGACCGCATAATAGTTTGTTTTAGACAGCTGTCTCGCAGAGTTACAGACAGCTGGTGTTGAGAAATTGTTCGGACCGAGAATAATTACACGTATTCTTGACTGCAAATGTATTAAAGAGTACAATGTAAATATTTAAAGGGCGTATATTTTTTAAATGATTGAAAAAGAATACCTGTTATATGTCAATGAGACTGCATTGACATATATTTCGCGTACTGCGTAATACCTTTGACACAACAAGATGCAGTACAAATAATCTGGTACAGATGCGCACAAATAAGGTCATTTAACATTCTGCGATATATTTGCCATATATTTGAAAGAAAGCAACAACAAAGTACTTCGGTCACAATATAATAATTCAATACCCCGTATAATTAAATGTAAAACTTTCAACAATAGTAAATAATGAAGTCAATATAATTGATTGTAACCCGCCTTTTCGCAAGTTTCTCGCTGTAGTTTCTCATCTTTAAGCATAACAGTGATTTTTTTTAATGAACATCAATGCTTTCCATGCACAAGTCGAGAAAATAATAAATTATAACAAAGCGAGTTTTATTAACTAAAAACTTGTCTTCCATGAAATCAAGATGATGTTTTTAGTGAGTATAGCATTGCACATCTCAATTATTAAATATACTGTAATCTTATATTGAAATATCGTGACATGGACTTTGCTTTTGACTTACATTTATTTGAATTCATATATGTTTACCAATTCAGAATATCTAATTCATAACGTGGCTTCCATATAATTCACACAACTGTGGAAATTATAATGATTATAAAACTGCATCGGAACATAAATAATTGATTAACAATACCTTAATTCGCAACTGTTTCTCCAAATGTAGATTTCTATATCATCCAAAGTTTGAGGTAACGATCAGTATATATATATATATGCAGTATATATATATACATATATATAAGGATAAAATAAAGTTATATTTAGGCTGATCAACAATATTTTTCAGAACGACTGTAGATTTGGTGTGTGACTTGAAAATTTATCTAGTTCTTATAATAATGCGTATTAACAATATACATTGTTGTTTATATTCACATATTTTCTCCTTAGCCTCTTATGTCGTGGTTGCGTTTTTGTTTGACACGATATTAGCATTACACATTTCACATTTGCTGCATTTCGCAATTTTAACAGTTAACAGGGTAGGGTGACTGCGGTCACTTTGGTCAATAAGCCTTTAATTATAAACTCGTACCTAATAACAATTCTTTGACGGCTCTCTTGTTTCTTTGGTTTGAATGCAACTGTTGTGTTTGGGTTAGTCATTTATTAATTATCACAATCTGTCCCGAATTGTTTAATGTAAAGCCTTCCAATACCAACATGTTTACTTCAAGATACAACAAATGTACATCCGTTATGATAAGTGTAGGTATTGTGAAGCTATTTCAAATGGTGTAATGTAATAGGCAGGAAATATAAGTGATATTTAATTGTGGAAATTGACAAACTGTTAATTATTTCAAGTTTAAAGTTAAGTTGTCAAATAAGACAATGTCATTATATGATGCATTAGTCACCTACACGCGTTTTAATGGATATAACTATAGTACATGTTTGAACTGTGTCAGTCTGTCAGTCCGTCCCTCCAGCGACCCCCTGTCCCTAAAGCTGGATCATTATATGATTTAAAAGTTCTGTAGATGTTTAAATAAAACATTGTTCAAATATTAATGACAATATAAAGAAGTGAAGCTCCATAAGATGCAGCAGTATTGCATTTCTATCTAAAATATTTATTTGCTCATCACAAATTGTAGTGACAGTAAATAAAACAGCAACATAAAAATGCGCTAGAATCTTATTAACACTTAGATTCACTACGTGGATATGGTATAAAGAGAATAATAGGTAAGTGTTGAGTATTGAGAGGCAAACGGTGCGAACATATCTAAATTAATCATTTATCATACAGTTGTATTTGTCACGTCATATTTTCGTTATATAATAATATAAATACTAGTCAACAAGAATATTATCGACTATTTTATTCATCGGAACCAATGGTCATATTAAATTGAATTATGTACAGTTAAATTGCGTTTTTCCGATCAATGAACTTGCCATCTATACTATTACTCACATATCCTTAAATGGATATTGGGATTCGAGTAGGCATCAAAGACAAAGAGCAAAGCATACCCCATGAATATGCCCTATAAATAGTCACATATAAAAATAATCCCACTAAAGAGGTTAAGGTTGCACATCATTTATTGGGTTTATACTGATATTAAATATCACGCGTTTTTTTTTTTTTTTTTTTTTTTTTTTTTTTTCCTTGGGTTTTTNACTCACCAATTTGAAGTTTGAATAAAAATGATTGCATCCCCAACTTGTTTTACCAATACTAAGGATATAAACAAATGTCGTTATTTGACATTCAACCGTTTTTTTTTAAACATTTGGAAAAGTCAAGGCTAATGCATTTATATGGAATACAAAAGGGGTCAAAACTTTAACTTCTGCTGCAGCAGAAAAATGCTGCTCGAGCAGGATTTAAATGCTGCTTTTTTCTGCTGCAGCAGAAGTTAAAGTTTCGACCCCTTTGGTATCCCATACATTAATGCGTCGTGTATTCGTTCTGGACTGACATTTATTTGGATGCCTCCTGGTTTACCAATCCTGAAAATCGTATGAACAGCGTGGTTTGAATCTAATTCACATAACTATAGTAATAAAATGAATATAAATCTGCTTCGGGACTTTATTAACCGATAACAATTATTTAATGCGTGAGCGCCTGAAAACTCAATCAGGGATTTTAGTGGCCTTCCGATGTACTCCGTTGACATATAAAGACCAACGAAGACAGAATTGGAAAAAGGGACAACTATTTGTTATACTCTGATTTTATTGTTGTTTTCTATAGTGATAGTTACGGAATGTGTTGTTATATTTGTGTTAACAAAAGGATTTAGCAATAACTTTTTTTAATTTATATAAGATTTAGAAGCATGTATATATTCTAACATCTTCATAAATAACAGAGATATAGAAGTTAAAGATGCTCTATGTAACACACAATTATACAAACCTATATAACCAACTATAGGTTACAAACCCCAAGTAGTGCCTATTGCAAATAATTCGTTTTCTCTTAAGGTTTAAAAGCCATTTATCAATCAAACCCATTCCTTTTGTGGTTATTTCATGTATCCTATTTGTGCCTGCAACATGTTTGTGCATTTTATTGGGGACTGCGTTGAAAGATAAACGTGTGATGTGCGTTTATTGAGGTATTGTGCGTTTGTCAAAATGTCACTGCAAACATGTTTTCCGAGGGTGACTTCATGTTTGAGAATGGGATTTTTCGTATAAGTTGCAAAATGCGCTGAAAGTTCGCCGTTTCATAATGGGACCCTATGGGCATTTGATTTAGTGTAAAGTTTTAAACTCACCTGTAAAGCCCTACCTGATTCTAGTGAGTATTCAGGGGAGGTAATTGACTAAGGCCCCCCCCCAATTGTAAATTGCTTTTCCATACAAAAACGAAGGTTTCAATCAGCATTCATAGCAAACAATAACACCAACAATAACAGTTATAATTGGGTCTTTTGAATTATTCTCTAGACAACTGAGGACGGAATCATGGTAGTAAATTAATTTAATATATTTCTTATGAAAATGTTTACTTAAAATATACCTTGTTTTTTTGTGAACACTTTTTTCTCTCAAACGATAATTACCAGGGCGACTTTTGACACTTTTGTCAATATACATTGATAGTGTAAACATAATTCACAGACAGCTTTATCTTCGACTTGATAGGCAGCTATTGCGGAGTCCAATGTCGACTCCATAATAATTAGTCTCGATAATGAACTGCTCTGGTCGTACGATTGCATTTCGATGCCTCGAGTTTTGATACAAGTCAAACATATTGGACTGTAAATCATCAAATAAACACGTACGTATTGTATCCGTTGTTGCAACGACAAACGTGCGCAGTACTATAATACACTGCATATACATGAACACAATTGCATTTATTGAAACAGTGGTAGGCGAACGATTATATATTTAACTTTCTCGAACGCCCTGGTTTCCCCGCGTGATGAAATATGCTGAATATGTGTTTGAACCATTGAATCATGACTAGTGTACTTCGAATATTTCACAAAAGCCGATGCCATATTTGGATTTATAAGTACCTCTCATGTTTTCCAATGGAGAGGAATATTATGTGCTATGTCTGTCCGCCCGTATGTCAGTATAACCTTCAGTCCATTCGTCAGCAAAATCTTCATCTTGCGAAATTAAAACCAACACAAAGCCGCACTAAATACTTAAATGTGTTCTGAGAAAACTGGGCAAAATGCATGTGCGTAAAGTGTCATCCCAGATTAGCCTTTGCAGTCCGCACAGGCTAATCCGGGACGACAATTTCCGCCTAAACTGGATTTTTGCGAAGAAGAGACATTATTTAAACAAAAAATTGCATAAAAGCGGAAATTGTCGTCCCTGATTAGCCTGTGTGGACTGCACAGGCTAATCTGGGATGACAATTTACGCACAAGCATTATGCCCAGTTTTCTCAGAACACGCCAAAAACAACACGCACATGTTATGGTTATGATACTTAGTTTATAGATCAAAGAAGAAAACAAGATTAACCACAGTATCCATTTTACCCTATTATATCCCATTATATCGGAAAAGGTCAATTCAATGCACGTGATGTACATTCAATATAGGTTTCACTGGATTCTTTTTTTGGTTGCAATAGCATTATAGTTGTAGGGAAGTTCATGCTTTTACTTTGTCCCGGCAAAATATAAAAGGACCTTAATTATGCATTCATATCTCGAAATTCAAGTACAGATCATAAGCATTTGACTAAAAACAAATATATTAAATTATACATCAGCAAAACCGATTCACATTTTTATTGCGTCAATATTTTTTTCCAGTGGTTTTAGTCGCCCGTGACTACAAAGGGCAGAATCTCAATATGATTACTTTTCTAGCGGACAATAATAAACTCATATTTGTTATTCTTCTAACAACGAATATAATATATATGTCAACATTATACAGGTTCAACCGTGTTGTTAATGTCTACATTTACAGGCGTGAAACCTTATATAATGCATCCACTTGTATACTCTACTGAATGTGACACATGTTACGATGGAATAGAAACAGTGTTGATATATTTGTGTCTCAATAGCCATCACTATTTAACCATTTCCATCAACATCGTTTAATCAACTTTGAATCTAAGGTTTCCTTGTTAAACACATTTCAAATACCTTAACTTACTAATGTGGTTAGAGTTTAGTATAAACATCATTCAACTTTTTCGTTTAATATAATGTTTAGGTACACACGTTTTATTTATTTTAAAAAAGAACTTGGCGGATACTTAACTGCGGTGGCAAACGCATTTATTTATATTATTATTAGGACACGGATTTGATTGATGTGAAAAGAAGCATCTGAATTCCCACTTTTTTTTAGCTGAAAGTAAAATACAATGTCCTGGTTTGAACTTATAAATATTAGTTTAAGTTTGTCTTAGAATTTGTCAAACGTATGTATGTTTGACGCACCTGACATTTTGTTAATCTGGATTTATTCTAAATGTCTGAATTATTAATGAAATCCTACGTCAGCACTGCCAATAGGTTTAAAATCCATTAAACGATGTCCACGCAATCTCAGCTGAGAAAATTAGTTTCACAGTACAATACCGATATTTGTTATATTCGATTTAAATACTGAAATTAATTAACACCGACAAACATAAAAGTAAACAACATAAAATGCATACTTTAGTATTTCATTACTTAATATTGGGATTTGTAGGAATCAACAAAAGAAGGCATTAAATAGATTCCACGGTAACAATTTAATTATACAATACAAACAGATGAAAAACATTTTGTACGAACTATGTTATAGACTTAATACTAAGTAATCCGATATTGGTTTATTTGATCTCAAATCTGTTTGATTAAAAAAAGCAGATTTTTTTTTATCTACCGAGCGAAATAACAAATACAAAACGACATTAACATCGTCTGCAGCCACAGCAACCGACTTGTCGTGCGCATCATCGTCTGCAAAAGCCACAGCAACCATCATGACGTGTTCATCATTGTCTGCAGCAGCAACAGCAAACTGACGATCGCTTTAATTTAGTAATTTAGTAATTTATATCGATGCCTTTGTAATTGTTGATGTTAAAATTTCAACAGTTTAACGCATTGTTAAATTGAGATCATTATTGTACTACATGAAGATTGAAACATAAACAGATATATTCCTTACAATGGAATGTAATTGATCAATTATACTATATATTTGAGACAATACACGCTTTTTAACATGACTTACATATTCATCTAACATTTTATTACATGCATACATTCCATAACTGTTATGATTATTTAATGTAATGTATTATGTTATAGTTAGGCGTTTGTCTTTAAGAATGATCAAGTAACATCTGCAAGAAGTTCGAATATTACTTTTTTCAATTAATACATAATCCTGCTCATACTTGTCTTGACGCCAACAGTTTTGGTGACTAGAACGGTCATACCAATTTATACGTAAAACGGTGTATAACAATTGTTCAATCAATGAATGAGAAAAAAATGTATATATTTTTAAAAGTCACTATAACTAGTATAGTTACACTTGACCTTTTAACATGAATTGATAGGTTTTATCCGAATGTGTGTTATTCCTTTCGATTTTTTATGAATAATATTGGATTATTAATCGGTTTGCATACCCTGTTTGGTTATTTCTTCTTCTATGTCTCCTTCTTTTAAGTCTAGAAACATTTCTATTAGTATCACTGTGCTTACATATTTTAACACTGTAATGGCATGGAATTTGGAATTTTTTGTTGTAAAATTTAATTTTACCAAATAACTGACAATCTGAAAATTATTTATTTAAACTGTCGAGGATTGAATGGGTAATTAAAGAGGCTAAAGATTTTTAATTACTTTACAGAGTTAAATGCTAATATATATTGTATTCTGGACACACATTTCACCTCTGATATGTATAATTCCATTTATTCGGAATGGGGATTTGTTTGTTATTTAGGCTATGGTTCTGGTAATGTATTGGAACGGGTATTTTCATATCCAATAGCACAGATGATAACATACATAATTATGCTGCTGGTTCACTTTGTAGTTTTCTTGCACTAGACATTTATGTTGGCGAATAGCGTTTTACGTTGCTTTCGTTATATGGAGCAATACTGATTCACCCTTCATTGTTACTTATATCTTTGAAATTATTGAAAGACTTGAAAATGAAGCTTTTGTCATATGCGGCGATTTTAACCTCGTTTTAGATCGAGTTAAAAATTACTTTTATTACAAAAAAAAACTCATAAGGCTCGAAATAAAGCCTCAGAATTAATTAATTGGTACAATCTTGTAGAATTATTCCGATACAAGAGGCTAGGCTGGATCGATTTAAATCACATCATAATTCTTTTGCAACTCGTTAAATCCATTGAATTCGAACTAAGTCTTCAATCGGATCACAAAGCATTACTTTTAACTTTACTTTAAGCACATTTTCTCACAAACCAGGTGTATTTATTTTGACCTTGCAGTCAAGGATAACCCATGAAAGTGCAAGCACTTATTTCCAATGGGGTCCTTTGGTTTTACTGAAGAGACAGCTGGTATAAGAGACAGTTTTTGAGGTACAAGGAATCCGGGTGCGATACCCTAGCTCTTTGCGAATAGATCCCTTGGTTCTTTTACGTGCTCAGTGTATAGCACCGATACACGCGAGAATTACCTGGGTTTCATACCAGTACATCTCTAGTTGGGTGGGAAACACTTGAAGCATTTCTGAAATTTCCAGTGCCCCGGCCAGGGATTGAACCCACGACCGCTGGAATGGTAGACCAGTGTTTTACCACTCGACTACCGACCACCCATAAGGTCTTTTGAAACATAATTACTCTCTTCTGTCAGACATTATGTATGTACAGGAAATAACGAAAAATACTCTACCCATTTACAATTACGAAAATATAAATGAAATTCCTGACAAGTCATAACGGTTTACCATAAGTTTATTTATTTTTTATTTAGAATCTCTGCTTATGGAACTAGGAGTCAAATTTCATATGAGTCTTATGTAAACAAGAGAGAAGAACATATAGAAAGCCCATTTTAAAATGAATTAAAGTGTTGGAAGATAAATTGAAAGAAACATCAACATTGAAGAACTAGAAAATCGGAAATAAATAACATACACTGTACACATCAAAAAGGCTGTTTGATAAGATCCAAAGGTTTGTTTTCTTTATAAGATAAAAAGCCATCTACATATTTTTGCAACATAGAAAATCACAATGTAATACATAAAACAATATATCAATTAAAAATGCAAATGAAAGTGGAATAACTGACCACAAATTGACGAGTGTTGTAGTTGTTACAACTTTGACCAAATACTATTTATAACTAAAAGTACCATTTGTAACCTTAAATGAAATCAAATTTAGGACATGTGTTATAAATCATTATCATGTGTACCTATAAGTGCCTTTTGGTATCTGACTTTGCAAGATATCTTTCGGTTATGCCCATATATATGCATACTTTTATCATGAACACATACTGGAAAATGTGTTCTATTCATTCTTATATAATGTGTTCCCACATAGAATTACATACAACTGTATTATAATTATACTTAGTGTTAACCTGATTCAATTATGTAACACTTTTCTTAAGTTAAAAAAGAAGCTTTTTTTTTACTTTAAATTAAGTATGTAAACTTTAAATGCCTGTTGACATGAACGCATCTTTTTCCTATATATATATATAAAAAGTAGCAAAAAGTATGCCTTAGCTTTAAATTCTATGTATAATGTTAAAGCCTTTCCTACACCTGTTTAGTAAAGCTAGAGACTTTTTCCACTCAACTATGCTCAATGTTTTGTATGTCGTTGACTTTATTCATATTAATAATTTTACATGTGTTGCATATGCGCCATGAATATAATTGAAATGTTATTTTATTAAGTATATTTACATTATATTCAACACATTCTCATGTACCAATGGGACTAACAATCATGAACTTACAAAGTTACAACGTATTCAAAATATGTGTGCAAAGATGGTCCTACAACGGAGGAAATTGGACAGCTCCAAACAGGCGTTATTTGACTTGCACTGGCTACCGATTTTATACAGAATTAACTTCAAAATGTTGTGTTATATGTATAACTGCCATACTTCACCAGGGTACTTAAAAGAACTCCTGACACCGTATGCACCCAGTCGCACAGGCATGAGGTCCGCTGACAGACTGGATGGGTGTTATGTAGTCCCGTTCAACAAACGAAAGACATTTTGTGACAGAAGTTTCTCTACCATTGGTCCAAAGTCGTGGAACGATTTACCACCGTATATTCGTAAATCTGAAAATATTAACACATTTAAGAAGAATCTTAAAACATATTATTTTAGTGATTTTTATTCAATGTTTCCGTAACCTTCGCATTACTTACTTCGAGTATGCACGCATGATTATGTTCACTACCACATAAACATACTTTTATTCTTCGCGTGTTTTAGTAAAATATTTATGTTAATTTATATAGTATTAATTTATATTAGTTTACTATTTTACACTTTTATTTATTCGACGAATGATTTATATATCTTAATCATAATTACGTTGTTTATATGTTCATTTTTTTAAATGCTTGATTATTGCGATTTTTTATTTGTAAAGTGATTGTGATTTTATGCTCTGTACGTGTTTATTATGTTTTTCAGTGTATTGTAAAACGCCACTGAATATGCACTTGTGTATAGATATAGGCGTTTAATTAAATAAAACACATTTAACATTTAACANGTATGTATGACGCACCTGACATTTTGTTACTCTGGATTTATTCTAAATGTCTGAATTGTAAATGACATTCAACCTCCGCACTGACAATAGGTTTAAAATCCATTTAACGATATCCACGCAATCTTAGCCGAGAAAATTAGTTTCACAGTACAATACCGATATTTGTTATATTCGATTTAAATACTGAAATTAATTAACACCGACAAACATAAAAGTACACGACATAAAATGCATACTTTAGTATTTCATTACTTAACATTGTGATTTGTAGGAATCATCAAAATAAGGAAAATAATAGATTCCACAGTAACACTTTAATTATACAGTACAATTAGATGAACTACATTTTGTACGAACTATGTAATAGACTTAATACTAAGTAATCCGACGTTGGGTTATTTGATCTCAAATCTGTTAAATTAAAAAAGGAGTTTATTTTTTTAACTACCTAACGAAATAACAAGTACAAAAAACGACATTAACATCGTCTGCAGCAGCCACAGCAACCGACATGTCGTGCGCATCATCGTCTGCAAAAGCCACAGCAACAATCATGACGTGTTCATCGTCGTCTGCAGCAGCAACAGCCAACTGACGATCGCTCTAATTTAGTAATTTATATCGATCCCTCTGTAATTGTTGAAATTTCAACAGTTTAACGCACTATCAAATTGAGATCATTATGTAACTGCATGAAGAATGAAACATAACAATGGAATGCAATTTATCAATTATACTATATATTTGAGACAATACACTCTTTTGAACACGAGTAAAATATTCATGTAACTGTTCAAATCCATGTATTCCATGACTGTAATGATTATTAATGTAATTAATTTTATGTAATTAATTATGTCATAGTCAGGCGTTTGACTTTAAGATTGATCAAGAAGCATCTGCAAAAAGTTCGAATATTTCTTTTTTCAATTACTATTTAATCCTTATTCTATTTATTCGGAATGGGATTTAGAATGTTTTTTAGGCTATGTTTCTGCTAATTCTATGAGAACGGGTATTTTCATATACAATAGCACAGATGATAACATACATAATTATGTTGCTGATTCACTTGGTAGTTTTCTTGCACTAGACATTTCTGTTAGCGAATAGCGTTTTACGTTGCTTTCGTTGTATGGAACATTACTGATTCACCCTTTATTGTTACTTATAAATTTGAAATTATTGAAAGACTTGAAAATGAGGCTTTTGTCATATGCGGCGATTTTAACCACGTTTAATATCCTGTTTCAGATTATTTTTATTGCAAAAAAGTAAATAATCCTAAGGCTCGAAATAAAGTCTCTTACAAGGTAAAAAGCCATCTACATATTTTTGCAACCAAAAAAAAACACATTGCAATAGCTAAAACATTTTATCATTTAAAAATGCATATGAAAGTGGAATAACTTACCACAAATTGATGATTGCTGTAGTTGTTACAACTTTGACCAAATACTATTTATAACTAAAAGTTCCGTTTGTAACCTTAAATGAAATCAAATTTAGGATAAATTATTATCATGTGTACCTATTAGTGCCTTTTGTTATCTGACTTTGCAAGATATCTTTCGGTTATGCCCATTTATACGCAAACTTTTATAATAATTACATACTGGAAAAGTCTTCGATTCATTCTTATATAATGTGTTTACGACACAGAATTACCTACAACTGTATTATACTTCTACTTAGTGTTAACCTGATTCAATTATGTTACAATTTTCTTAAGTTAAAAAAAAACAAACTTTCTTTTCACTTTACACTAAGTTTGTAAACTTTAAATGCCTATTGACATGAATGCATCTTTTTCTTTGTACTGTCATGTTCTTTAATCTCCATTTTTTTTTTAATATCCAACAAAAATATAATATTACTTGTAACTTGTGTCAAAACAAAAATTATTTGTTCACATTTAAGAGTAATATTTATTTACAAAAAACTGTGAATATACTGTTATACTGTATGTTGAAAACGTTCACAAGAACGTATCATTTTAAGAGTACATAGCATAGCTTTAAGCACAGCAGTTAAAAATGTCACTGAATTTGGTCAGTCACCAAAAAAAGCCGAATTGTCGATGTCGATATGTATAATTAATCGCTTTAATTAATTTAGATAGTTTACGCTTTTCTTTATCGATTCTAAACTCAAACATAACGAAAATTACAACACAAACGAAGTATTACGCTTGTTTGGCTCTGAACAAACATTTGTTGACGTGGTTGTGCGAGTTATCTTCCAAAGCTGATTCGATCAATGTTTAAGATATGACGATTTCTGACTGCGCAACTTCCGGGCTGGTTTCCAGTTTCCAAGGAGGCACAACACGAACTTTTTATAGCAGAAAGTTTGACAAAAGACTGTAAATGAAAGGATTGAGTGCCGAATTTACATACGCGAGTATAATGGTAGCAACCAGAGATAATCAGTTTTCATTTTAAGTTTTCGGAGAGACGGTTTACCATGCTTGTAACGCTTGATGAGGAGAATAGTGCAGAAAATACACAAATACACAGAGAACTAGGATCTTTACAACTCCATCTCTAGCGTGTAGAGCTTTGGAAATACTCTCGACTGAACTGATACGCCATTGCGGTCTCGAACTTGGACGTGACGATACAGGTGTTTTGATATGCACGCATGATTTGCAAATACATGGGTGTGAAATAGAACAAGACCGATTCAGTGTACTTTAACACGAGGAAAACAGTGTCGTGGTGGACTGGAAATCGGAGCATCCAGAAAGATATGTGGTTGCTTGGCTCGCTGTTGTCGATCGTATTGAAGATGGTTGTATGCAAGGTGGCAGCCATGGCAACGGGCTAGATGCTACCAAGCACAACGACCAGCCTCCGCTTGTTGCAGAACATATCGGTCTTGATCGGATTGATGATTTCGATGTATCTAAAATAAATTATTTAAATATACATATTCCCAGAACACATTAATATAATAATATTTACGTCAACTAAAAAAAATGTTCAACTAAAAATTTTTTATTTCATAGATTCTTACAAATTACACACATCCATTATATATACTCAAAGAAACAAAATAGCACTCAAGACTAAGAAATATATATTAAAATACAGTTTTGTTTATGGAAAAAGTTTAATCAAAATCAAAAGCGTGTATGATGATATACATCGATAGTTGGGGAAACGAGTGAATGTTTTCTAACAAAGAGTCTACAATACTTCATACGTTTATTCTTTCTATAACCATTTAATTATAAGGTTAATTTTCCAAATATAACAATTTTGTTTTAAAATTCTATTTCGAAAATATGATAATCCATGAGTAAGTCCCTTTTAATAGAATGTTTAAAAAAACAAACAAAAAAAACGAAAATCATTTTTTATGAAACCGTTTTATAAAAAAAACAACACATTTATATTCGGATGTTGTATTTAACAATGTTCGTATCTTCTTGTTCTTGAAACGTTCTGAAAATCCACGGTATTTAATTAAATACCCCACGATAACTTAATCCGGTTCATGGGAATTTACAGTGTGCAAACAATTCCTGTTGCATTAATCGTTGAAACATCGTTGTCCCCCAAAATAATAACGATGGTTCAATGATTAAATATCCAGTTAAAATCTATAAACTATATGCATATTATTATAGTTATAATAACGTAAACAAGTATTAGCAAAACACAAATATCATTTCAACACAAAGTGATATTCATATTGTGCCTAGAAACTGATGTGCTGTTTGTCTTCAAAAAAAATGTTCACTTCATTGAAAAAGTAGGTCATAACGAAATGCCCAATTGAATGTTTTTCTTTGTTGGTTCAACAACCTAGAGGTCTTTACTTGGATGGTTTCTAGAGCATATCTCCTCAATATAAATTGACTGTTCACCATACAGAATGCGCAAGTCTTTACGCGGTCTATAATAAACGCTAAAAAACAATAATACAAATCTTTCGCAGAATTTGAGGCATAAACAGTCTCTGGTCGAATATTAAGTGGGGAATAATTGGTAAATAGGAGCTTTTAAGTGAAGGAAAGAGACAGCAATATAACTTTATGCGTAATTAAGACATGAGAAAAATCTCTTATGATGGGCTGTGATGTTTTTTCCAATGATACAAGTATTTCTGTGAGATGTAACGGCTGATTTAACTTTTCTTTACCTTCCCATGCTATAACGTTTGGTGATCATTTCACACGCTGGTTTAAAATAAAGGACGTAATAAATATTTTCGTTTTTAGCCTAATTAAAAGAGGGGTAATTGTTTGAATAGATCGGCCATAGATGCATTAGCCATTTTCAGTACATGTTAACGCATTTAAAAAGGATCTTTAATATGTTAACACATACAATATAAGAAACTACCCGAATTAAAATTGGCAAACTGAATTAAAAAAAATGTCTGAACTATATTAAAAACTTGCAAAAGCGCTTTTTTATGTTCTGAAGTTATTGAAATAACACTGCAAAACTTGATTAACCTTTTGTTACATAAACATGTTTTTTTTTAGAAATATATATGTTTAAATACTCAAATTTAATTAAATATACACAAAACAGAATTCCAAAACAACTTTACAAATATTGAATTTATTTATAGTGTTAGTTTTTATTCTCTCATATGTAGCCATTACAGTATGGTATTAACCTAACATTTTATTTGTATTTCCATGATTTGAATAAAATGTATGTAGGGGATGACTCTGCTTCATCTTAGTGTTCACATCGATAAACTCTATTTTTATCTGCTTTTATAAACAAAATCCCGAATTCGCGAAAAGTTTAAAGTGGAAATATAAATTACGTATAGTAATTTTATTATGTACTATATACCAAAATATTACGCATAAACAATCCTTAAGGCTGACCGTGAAACAACAGTGTTATTAGAAATAGCAACAATGGGCATATTAGTCTTTAACGCAAGTTTATGACGTGACATCCGAATATAGATTAGATATGGCATTGAAGCATGAAAATACTATCAGAAATTGGATACAACTTTTGTGCATGAGACGTCAGAACCAATACGCACGCAGTCCCAAATTTTACTTTCAAGTCGTTCGAAGTTGAAATGTTTTCGCCATAGCAAATCAAGAATTGTTGACCTGGATTTTACGAACATTTCCGATAATGACGTTACAAGCTTTGAGAAATGACTTTTTCATCCCTCATTAATCACAACAATGTGAACGCCAAATTATTATTCTTTCATTAACGGAGACCTCATTATTTTTTTGTGATTGTGATATTGGAAAATTTGGAATCCGCGATAAAGTTCGTCAAAGCCAAGCGTGAAAAGAATGAAAGCTTGCCAACCCTGTCAGATTGCATCTATTGCCAGCTTAGCAGCTTATTGCAAAGATTTATGAAAAATCACAGGAGCTGTCATAAGTTGAAAAAAAATGATATGCGGCAAATATAATCTGGAGTCGGACAAGGCATACATCTCGTGAGCCATGAGAAAATTAAAGACCATGCAAGGCAGCGAAATGTTAAATCTAAAATGAATGGGGCAATTTGGTGTAGTGTATGTTGTTTAATTAACATGAAACAGTAGTTAAAACACTTTTACACGCCAATGCATAACGCTGGATGGAAAAACGATGTCTTACAAGAAAAACGGGATTTTAGTTTTACTCGTAATTATTTGAAACCTATGTATTTTATGTATCGCACACTTGACGTAGAAATATTTAATTGTGTCGTTTTTGATACGCCTTTCCCTCTTCTCTATGAAGAATTTTTATAACACGTTGGAGCGATTCATCAACACATGACGTAAACATAATAATCCCAAATAATTGTTTTCCTTATCACACCATATTTTAAGCCATAAAAAATGTATAACGGACAAAACTTCAGACGCACACACTCCTAACAGCTTTCATCAAAGCAGAAACGACAGAAACGGCAATTGAATTTGGCTTATTGATCAATTTTATCGCTCAGTTATAAGTATGTATTCGCTCCCTGATGTTCGTTGTTCTTTTCCTTTTTCAATTTGAAACAAAAAAGTTGGAAAATTGTCATTTCGACGATTTGTGAAGAAGTCCCTTTTAAAAAAGAATTAAGCCTGTGGTATTTATTACCGAATTACATACTCTACTAAGGTCATATTCTGCTATATGATGCACATGTTAAACTACACTACAATGTGACGCCCGGCAGAACATGGTGTTAATATTGAATCTACTATATACTATTGAAAATCATGTCAGCTATATAATGAGATATGAAACACAAATGAGACACATCGAAATGTTACTGAAGGCANAAAGCTGAGATAAACACAACGGGAAAAAATAACAATGCTTCAAAGGCGTAAACGTATGTTTTATTTAAGTTATGCGACTTACATTTCAAATGTCCCAATCCTAGAAAGTTAACATTCTTTGTGCTTATGTTATAGTTTTTCAACAATTAAATGTGTTAATTTAAATTCTTCTTTTCCTTTAATGACATGAACGTAAAAGCGCGTTTTCAGATACTGTTTTAATGGTTTGCACACGCGTTTAGATGCACCATATATTTGATTGAAATTAGAATAAAAGCAAAATCCTTCCCTCTCAACATTTAATGGTTTGGTCATTTAACAAGATATAACAAATTTGTTTCGATTAAGCCGCATTTTCGGACATAGGACACGTTGTTGGCTAAGCTATTGATATGGAAACAAATTAAGGCTCATTTATCTTTGTTTTGTTTACCTTAAAAAATCACATATATACTTTGAGAGAAAGCAATTATGTAATTTATACGTGCCTAAATTGCTTATTAAGAACATAAAACAACGCCATATATTCGCTATGGATATTCACATTTTAAAATATTTAATATTAAATAATTCTTTATATTATATAGATAATTGTTTAAAATTTACTGATTAATAAATAACAATTTTAAATCTGCACATCACGCCTAATTCAACGCAACCAGAGTGTGATAATTAAAATACTCAGTGGATAGGTGTCAGACCAAGTGCAGTGAAAAGTCTCCAGAGGGACTGTGCCGGAAAGCCTCGGACGCCGACCTCCACTGGAAATAGCCAATTGTGCCACCCCTTTTCCTTGCATTGCCTCTGCAGGTCAGCATATTTGGCCGTTTTCCTCTCCATCGCCTCCTCACAGCGCGACTCCCAAGTAACTGTGAGTTCAACCATCACCAGGCACTTGTTTTCTGCCGACCAGATCACCATATCGGGGCGTTGTGTTGTCTGGACTACACTTGGGAAGACCAGCCTTCGTTTCAGGTCTACCACCATCTCCCATGACTGCGCAGTACGCACGATCTAGAATCGATGCTGCTGGCATCTGCTGCTTCTTGATGGTTTCCCCTTCCTTAACAAACTGCATCTTCTCGGTCTTCTTCACAGTCCTCTTCTTTCGCCTATCCCTTTCAACTACGTCTGCCAGTTCTTGGAGGACCTTGTCGTGTCTCCACCTGTATCTTCCTTGTGTAAGGGCTTTCTGGCAAGATGATAGTGTATGCTCTAGCGTGCCTATCTTTCCGCAAAGTGGGCAGGTTGGGTCATCCAGTTTTCCCCATCTGTGCAGGTTTGCTGGTGAAGGTAGCAGGTCGTATACTGACCTGAGCAGGAAACTAATGCGTAGAGGTTCGCTGCGCCAGATATCCGCCCAGGTCATCTTCTTTCCTGTAGTCTGCCACTTCGTCCAAGCACCCTGGCACCCCATTGCTACTGCCCTTATGCCTCGATCTTCTTCTTCGGCCAGACGCACCTCTGCCTGGACCATCTCCCTCCTTGTCCTACTGTCCGCCTTCTTCCAGCTCCTCGACTCCGCAGAGCCCAGACCTTGTGTTCCCACTGCCGTTGTTCCCACAATGTCTTTGTGTCGCAGGCGGCTCTCGGCTTGCGCTACGGCTTGGCTAGCAGACCACTTTCTTCCAGTCCTGGTCTCAACACCTGCTCCTCGGACCATGTCATCCCTTGAATCCTTCAGCGTCATGACAAGTCTGGCCTTGGCCACCTTGTACTCCTCCACCAACGAACTGAGTGGGAGCTGTAGTTGATTTGATCGTCCGTAGAGCCCAATGTTGCTGAAGCTGGGTGGTACGCCAAGCCACTTTCGCAAATGTCTACTAATGGTTCTCTCCAGTCCTTCCACCGCTGTTATTGCCACCTCATAGAGCATCAGTGGCCACATCAGTCTCGGGAGAAGTCCATTCTGGAATAACCAGGCCTTGAATTTGCCAGGTAGTCCGCTTTTGTCAATCTGCTTCAGCCCTTCAGTGAGCTGGTTCTTGATGCGCTTGATGTTGTTCCCATCTTGGAGTGTAGCATCATACCACTTCCCAAGGCATTTAATGGGGCTGTCCATTATCGATGGTATGTCCTCACCTTGCACTGTCAGATTGAATTTCTTGGTAGGCTGGCCATTCCTGATAACAAGTGCTCTGGACTTCCTGGGTTTGAACCTCATTCTGGCCCAAGTCGCTGCCTCTTCTAGGGCCGAAAGCATCCACCTTGCTTGAATGTGGGTCTTCGTTGTCAGAGTAAGGTCATCCATGAATCCCTTAGCTGGAGGTAGGTAGATTCCTGTTGCTGCTTTTGGACCACGTGTCTCTCTCTTCGCCGCATTGATGATGAGATTCATACCCATCACAAACAGGACCACAGAGATTGTGCATCCTGTGACAATGCCTTTCTCTAAGCTTTGCCATGCTGTTGTCTGATCTCCCACTGCAAAGCGTAGCTTGATACCACTGTAGTAGTCTTTTACCAGGTTACAAACATGTTCTGGTACATGATACTGCTCAAGTGACTTCTCAATCAACTTGTGGGGTATTGATCCATAAGCGTTGTCGAGGTCTAGCCACACTACAGTCAGGTCATCATGGTTCACTCGTGCTTCCCGGATCACTTGGCTGAGAACACTGGTATGCTCGACGCACCCAGAAAATCCGGGAACTCCACCCTTCTGAATTGACGTATCAACGTAGTTGTTGTCTGTAAGGAACGTTGTCAGTCGCTTGGCTAGGACTGCAAAGAATATCTTTCCCTCTACGTTGAGGAGAGAAATGGTCCGGAACTGACCAATATCCTTTGAGTCCTTCTCCTTTGGGGCGAATATTCCCTCCGCTCTCTTCCAGCAATCTGGGATTTTGCCCTTTCTCCAAATCACTCTAAGTAGGGACCATAGTTTCCGAAGTATGCCTGGGCACATCTTATAGACCCGATAAGGAATGCCATTCGGGCCTGGGGCTGAGCCTGTCCTCGCTTTCTTCACCACATGCTGTACCTCAGACAATGATGGCTCCTTTGTGTCCAAAGGAGTTTCTGGTGGGTCTTCTGGTTCTAGCCTTGAACAGTCACCCAGTGGAACCTCACGCGAAGGATCACTGTGAACATTGCGTAAGTGCTGCTCTATGTCCTCCATACTGCTCTCTACTGTTCCTGATCGTTCCTTGTCAAGAATGTCTTTGGAAAACTGGTATGGATTCTGGATGAATCTAGCTCTCTGTCTCTCCCTCTTCCTTTTCCTCTGTCTTGTTTGCTCAGCCTTGCTGAGAGTGCTCAGTTTCTCTCGTAGAGTGCTTCTCAACTGTTGGAGTCCTACTTTCTCTTCTTCCTTGGCTTTCCTATACTGCCTCTTTACACTTGTAAGCTCCTTCCTGGTCTGTTTGATTAGCCTCTGTCTTCTGCTGATGATAGGGGCTGGCTTCTCTGGTTTCTTCTCAGCTAAGCCGAACCTCTCTTTGCTTACAGTATAGATGAGGCCCGTCATTGCTCTTATCTTCCGGTCAGCTGGACCCTGGAGGGTCGTTTCCAATATAGCGGAGACGTCTCGGTCTAGCTCCTGCCATGCTCGCCGATCTGTCGTCTTGGGCCATGCTATCCGCGGGCGCCTCTTCTCATCATCTCCCGGAGCTGTTCGTGCCTGTGGTGCTGGTTCTGCATGGTCTGGAGTGTCATCGTCCAGTGGGGGAAGCAGATCAAGAAGAGGGTCATGGTCGTCCTCTTCCTGCTGCCTGCCCTGGGTGTTTGAAACCAGATTCTCAGAAGCGTAGAGGTTCCTAGTTCTATGGGGTTCTTCCCGACTTGGATCCTCCAACGTCTCACCAGGTGTATCACCTGAGCGTTGCGTCTGGGTGTCTGATTTCCCACAATCAGTCTTGGCTTGATGTATCCGCAGTCCCCTTAGATTCTTGCAAATCTTGTCACATTTGCCACACTTCACTACTGCTACTTCTCCGGTCAAAGTCCGTTGTACAAGCCTAGTCGTCATCTGTGTATCCGTCCTTGTGAGTCTCTCATCCTCCCCCCCTCTCGGAAGACTCTGGGGGTATTCTTCTGTGTGTGAGTCTGTAGCTGATGTTGTGGTTGTTCCTTCGCAGGAACTGCATTCCGGGCTGCCAACCCGTCGTGCCCTTCCCAGGCTTTCCTGGTGGTCATCTGTCTTTCCAGCGTCACCGATCTATTCTCGGTTGTCATCCAGTCTTTCCTAGAAGTCACTGGTAAACCAGATGTGGAATGAGATGTAAACAGTCGTTAAACTGCTGGACTACTGACATCCTCAGTCGAGAGCCACCGATCACTGAATGTTTCGACCCTTTAATCTCGATACATTCTCCTGGTGGTGGGTCCGCAGGGGATGATCAGTCCCCTACGTGTCAGTAGTCGGCTGCCAGCTCCTCTCTTCTCTCCTTAGCCAAAGCCATCTTGATGCTCTCTCCGCTGCATCCCCAAGTCTGTTGACTGCGCGCTTTCTGTCTCTTCCTGTCAGGCCAAGTGCAGTGAAAAGTCTCCAGAGAGACTTTGCCGGAAAGCCTCGGACGCCGACCTCCACTGGGAATAGCCAAGTGTGCCACCCCTTCTCCTTGCATTGCCTCTGCAGGTCAGCATATTTGGCCGTTTTCCTCTCCATCGCCTCTTCACAGCGCGACTCCCAAGGAACTGTGAGTTCAACCATCACCAGACACTTGTTCTCTGCCGACCAGATCACCATGTCGGGGCGTTGTGTTGTCTGGACCACACTTGGGAAGACCAGCTTTCGTTTCAGGTCAACCACCATCTCCCATGACTGCGCACGATCTAGAANTTAGCCACAGCCATCTCGATGCTCTCTCCGCTGCATCCCCAAGTCTGTTGACTGCTCGCTTTCTGTCTCTTCCTGTCAGGCCAAGTGCAGTGAAAAGTCTCCAGAGGGACTTTGCCGGAAAGCCTCGGACGCCGACCTCTACTGGGAATAGCCAATTGTGCCACCCCTTCTCCTTACAATATTAATTGTATCTAATTATTTCAATCGCGTTTGATTTGATATGGGTTCCGGTAGCGAATATAGTGTGAACGAAGTCCGTGTAAAAGCATGCCACGTGCTAGAGTGAAGATGAACAGATTTGCTGAAACATTGGTTGAACTTCATGTGAGTAATAATGGTACCGAAACCGACTGAGGAGCTTATTTATCTTAGTTCGAGAGATTAAAAACGTGAAGCCAGATTTTAGCGATAGATCCATAAAGATATCCATCTTTTGTGCATTCCTTAAAACATGTCCGTAAAATTGTGAGCCATTCCGTGATATCACACAACATAATAATGCTGGACAATAATGCAAAGTTCTCTGCACGTTTAATGTTTGTAGAATTTAGAACTGCTGGTCAACGAAGGCAGGACGGATATGCACAAAACAAACAACAGTATCGTTCATATCGGGTCGGGGAACATGAGCTGTTTTATTTGTTATATATTTTCTTAATTGATATTCATAACAATTTTATTTTTAGGTGAATAAATATTGTATATAAACAATCACATGACACATCTTTTAAACCGACAAACATATTTGAAGATATACTTGCAAACATAGCAAAATCAATTGTCATGTGGTTTTAAAAACAATGACATATGCCATAGACATGTATGTACTGAGAAACAATATCGTCGAGACGCACATTTGTTAATGTTACCTTAGATTGGATTAAATAAGTTGTAATTTGGTTTTCTTGCACTAATCACTAGATATGCATTACTCATGTATCATGCTACCAGCGCCTGAATAGTTCTCATTCTCCATTGCACGTCACACGGGATGTCTCAATAACACATAATTCAGTCTAAGTGCGAATGTGAGATTACATAATTTCCAATATTTTTTTCTATATTTTCCGACAGTCATACGTGATCCAGAGATATCTTACAAGACTATTTCGGCAAGTAAATTATCGACGATATCAAGGGCGATATGCAACCATTTTTATACGTGTAAATGTTCCAGCAAAATTATATAATACGCTCAAGTGTCTGCATAGTGTTAATATGATGTAATGAGTATTGGACTCAATCGTTTGGCATAACTTTATTTCCGCAGCATAATCCTCATCAGCAGTACGCAACTATAACACCCAATTTCGCCATGCAATGACCCAACTTAAGAAAAGTTCCACAGCAATGGGGTAAATATGATCCACAATCGATGATGTCATATGTCTTCAGTGGTTCTCATTACAAAATGTGATTTTTTTATTTCTTAATAACTACAACTACATTTGACGAGCCAATTAATAGGCTTTAATCGGACCAACTATTTCAAGTGTCATCTAATTGAAGAAAGATAGTACCTTATAAGAAAAAACGGACAAATATGTATACAGACACGTGTGCATCAGGTGAACTAATTGCAATGCTTGACTAAAAGTGGTGTGGCCTTACTTGAGTGATTGCATGCTGTATGAAAGCATACACATAAAAATCAGAAAGCTGGGTTTAGAGAAATGGTCACTTTTATTTGCCGTTAAATCCGTAGAAAACTTCCGTCTTTTGAATAGAGCTTTGGACTTCGTATGCTACTGTTTACGACCTTAATCTTTGTATAATGGAAACACCATTTGTATCTTTTGAATTTTAAGGTACACGGCACAAGACGGCAATATTAAATAAAATCTTGTTCTCAGTTCTCCGTTGATTGTTCATTGATAATATGGTGATATTTATGGATTTATTGACGTGCGCGATTCTAAGGACTAAAAATCTTATTAAGTTGTGGTGTTCATATTTGGAGCTGAAAATGGTATTATGAATGAAGACAATTTCTCGATTTTATATTTGAATTGGAACTCATTTACTTAACTCTTTTACCAAGTTAACGTCGACGGAAACTTGAAGTCTACTACAATGTACCATAACCACCTTTATAATACAAATCGTATAATTATGTACTTTATATTAAATCGGACGAAAGCGGTTTCATGTTAATTTTTAACAATTCAACATCAACAATCAACAAACACACACAAACATACAAAGAAATAGAAAATGATGTTGACTGTTACCATGGTCATTAATTTAGAGATAAAAAATAAGGTTTTACATGTTTAAAAACAATCATTACACAAATGTAGAGATTCACTTATTCTCAGACCTGTTAAACGACGTCCGGTGTGTATATAGGCACGTATAGTCGATATAACAAAACGCAAAAATGGCATATATTGACATCTGTAAATTTTGAATGAAGAATAATTTGAATATATTGTACTTAATCAAGTTATTGTCAATTACCATGAGTAATATTAAAGAAGAAAACTCACATTAACTAACAAACTGACAAACATACAAACTGTCTTTTAGTTTCAAGTATTTCATACGTAATGATGTTTTATAAGGTGAGCGAATATTGAAACACGTCTTGAGTTGGAGTCGTTCATCATACTCATCACACTAATCAATAAAATGTATTCATAATATTTATCTAGGCTGTTGACGATGTCCCAACACACATTGGACACGTTTTTAAAACGAGTATATACGACCCAATTACTTTTATTAAAAACAGAAACACATTGATGATGAAAAAACATTTTAATACTTTTCAAAACAAGTAGTCTAGAAAACAAGGAATTAAGAAGATTTATACAATTGCAAAACAAAAATTTCTGCTGTTCAGTCAAAAATTCATTCATGTTTGAAGGTCATGTATGCTGTATCCATAGAAGGCCCCGCTAATATGTGCAGAATTTTGTTTTTGTAGCAATTACTACTTATTGTGTCGGTATTGGCCTTATCTTGTCGTTATGAATATAATTGAAACATACAGCATTCCATTTATTGTACCCTTACACATATAAGTTGAATGTATTTAACTTCTTTCGTTCGTTTTCACGTTTTGGTTTGCGATTTATCTGATGAGCTTTTTCGAGTATTTTTTTATGACAGACGCACTTTCTCTGAATAAGAAATTAAACAGACTGTCTGTTAACATGAAACAAATATGAAAGAGCTGATGGACATGTTCGAAAAAGTTATGGCAAAATTGTACTATCTTTGATATAGACCAGCAGCAATCAAATGGTTTTAAATTACTGACACGTGAATTAAATGTCGAATAGAAATATTAACAATATAGATAATATAAACAAGCGCCTATGCACAGAAGTTAAAATTCAACTGAAAATGGTCGATCACCATAACAGATGCATTGTCGATATGTTTGACAATACTATTTACAAAAGTGGCATTTGTAGACAATCTAAGCATTATTAAAATAAATAACATGGCTTATACAAAGGATGTGTTTTCAAGACAAAATTCCACATTTACGACATCGAAATACCGTACCGATTTGCTTCAATTAGTTTGACTTAGACTAAACATTCGTCGACGCTTTTGCACTCATTATTCTCCAAAGCCGCGGTGATCCGTGTGTCAGTTGTGATGGTGGCTGATTTCGCATATTCCGGACTGGTTTACGATTTCCAAGGTAGCACAAAACGAACTGTTTATAGCAGTTCCTAAAATTTTGACTGAAAATACTGTAAAGGATAGGATTGACTGCAGAATTTACATACGCGATAATCATGGTGAAAACCAGATAGGACCAGTTTTCATGAAAGGTTTTTGGAGAGACAGTATTCCATACGAGTAACACTTGATGAGGAGAATAACTCAGAAAATACACGAACACACTGAGTACAAGCATCTTCACCACACCAAGTCTAACGCGTAGAGCTTCGGACAAGCGCTCAACTGATAAGCCATTGATGTCTCGAACTTGGACGCGATGATACAGTCGGTCGGTGCCGATAAACAAATGCTTTGATATGCACGCATATAGAATGATTTGCAAACACATGGGTGTGAAATAGAACAAGACCGATTCAGTGTACTTGAAAACGAGGAAAACAGTGTCGTGGTGGACTGGAAATCGGAGCATGCAGAAAGATATGTGGTTGCTAGGCCCGCTGTTGTCGATCGTGTTGAAGAGGGCCGTTGGCAAGGCGGCAGCCATGGCAACGTGCCATATGCTACCCAGTACAGCGATCAGCCTTCGATTGTTGCAGAAGATATGAGCCTTGATAGGATGGATGATTGCGATATATCTGAAGAAAAAATAAGTCAAACATATAATTCGGTGTGAATTATGTAACATGTTTATGGGCTTGTCTACTGCTACACACTGCACCAAAAATATGCCTATTTAACATCTTCATATTAGTTTATTGACACGAGTTAAAATTATCGTTCAAATGAAAAAAGATGAACTTATTCTTAAAGGAATTTCTTTGTTTGTTGTGTTTTCCTTATTCGACAGTATTTCAATGAAATTATTTTGTAAACGATTAGACGCAGGTAGATGCGCAATTTAATTATGTTTTTAAACATTTTCATTCTATAAATGTTTGGAACAATCCGATGTGTTTAATGAAGTACGTGAATTTAGTGATTTAATTGCATTGATGGGAGTTATAATTGAGCAGACGAATCGTTCAATTAGAACGATGGATTAATGATTAATACCCATTTAAAATCATTTTACTATTTACAAACTATAAAAGCTACAACAACTTAAACGAGGTCAGGCTGAGATAAATAATTTGAGGTGCTATTCTTATATTGTGTATATCAGAAATGATTATTTTTATTTTTCCAAGTATTTTCAAATAAAAAGTAATACAGATATGCCCAAGTGAAGGATTTGTTTTGGTGGTCCACATAACGAGAGTTATGTTCTATGATCGTTTGTTTCTAAAGCGTATCTCCTAAATATCAATTTACATAACAGATGTCGTAAAATTGCCGGAAAGTAACGATGAAACAATAATTACATAAATCTTTGTCAGAATGTGAGGCATAATTAGAATCTGGTCAGCGATTAACAGNTCAGTATGGAGCCATAGAGCGCTGCCACGAGGACGTAGCGGTTGATCTTGCACGTGACAAGCCCAAGGGACCAGCCGGTATTGCGCATGAATACCACGATCTCCGGTATCCCGAACACCATGATCACCAGATCAGCGAACGCGAGGTTCAAAATCAGAAGGTTGGTCATCGAGCTCCGCATTTTGCGGTTACACATCACTGACAACATGACCAGAATATTCCCGCCTATGCCGACTGTTCCCACTAAGATGAATATCAAAGTGCACGCTATAATAATCCCGTGCGAAGTGGTTTCTAAATATTTTGTACTGTTTGTAATGTTTTCTTCAACAATTATTGTAATATTTTCCATTGTTCTTGTTGTGTTATCCATGAAATAACTCTCTTAAACCTTCACACTTCATATTTTTATTGCACATGTGGTTGTCACAATATTTCATTTAAGCTATTTTTGATTGCTATATCCATATTCATTTATTTTAATCATTTTTCTTATAATTGTTTTATTATTTTATATAACTTTTGCCTTAACAATTGATACACCGTTAGTTTCATGTGTTACAATATGTCTTAGTTTGCATAATGGTCAATTATTAATTTTTAACGGACACAAATCAACTTAAATCTTATTGTATATATAACCTCTGGTCAAAATTCACGCGCTTTCGTATCCTTACAACGAAACATCAATTCCGAAACTGTTTAGTCCTACATCCGCCTGTATTAATTGAATTTATGAGACATCCGCGCCGGGACTAACCAACCAATGTCTCTTTCCAGAATGAAAACCAATAGTCTGCCATAAAACTTGACGTTCCGATTTCGAGTACAAAGCGTTAACAGACTTCTGCAATGTGCAATTCAGACGTTTATGCCAACGATCATACAATATAATCCAATGCACTTTAGGTTGTTCTCCTCAACCATTGTGATATAAATTAAATATAACCCAAATTTAACAACGCTAGGTTTAACATATAAGTACATGCAAAACAACACCAGAGACCTCACTGGCCACCGCACAAAGTCAATAGTCAATAGATATTTGAAATCGTATGAAAACTGTTATTCGTACGAAACATTTGATATCTTTATTAGAGTTTAAAATGTTTATTCTTGTTTTTTCATATTTTTGATAATTTGAGGCATTACTAGTATTTATTTTACGTGTAACAACTCAAAATGGACGATGTTCCGCATGTTTAAAATAAAATCTTCTGGAACAACCTGCAAAAATTGTATCAAAATATTTTCATTCTCTTTTATCTTTTATCTAATGTTAGGGTAACTGAGAGTTATCGAGACAAATAGTGCAAATGCATGTATATATGTAACAATTAACGCGTGCATGCGACAACGTTGGCGCTATGTCATTGATATGCGTGTAGCATAATACTCTAATTAAATATGTGTGTTACATGATTCCATCGTATTGTTTGGTCAATTTCAAAATGCATCGTTACCAAGTGATAAACTCATTAGAAGATAGGTGAAATGGAAATAAACTGCAATCAAGTTTCAGACATACTAAAACGGATATATTGTAGTTATTCCCTATAAATAATGACAGTAATAACCACAACACATATTCCCAGTTTTGTGTGATTCCTCATTACACCTTTAAAATCAAGCTCTCTATTAAAATTGTTTCTGAATTATAATTATTAAAAACGATTCTCCATTATGAATTTGTACTAAGCGGTACGTTTTAATTCCGTAATTCGTTAACATTCGTTTGTATAACGTGTACTCGTGTCATGTCTAGTACATATTTATTTATTTATTTGTTAGGCTGTTTACGGCATTACATTTCACGGTGCACACATACACGTGACTTTCTTCAAGTATGACACGATATGACGGCTATCAACTCTTCAATCGGAATGATGCAATGTAACATGGAAACAAAAATGTGTAATCTGAACAGCAACGATGATAAATTTTGAAGCAGCTTTATGACATTGTGTAATACATATTCTTGCAACTGGCTTCATAATTAATTCATACACCAGTCCCCTTTTCCGTTAACGCTGTTTGAAGCTGAAGTAACTCCATGATTGCAAATCAAGATTTCTGACCTTTTCTATGTTGAATTATAGACATTAAATTTCTACAAGCAACGCTCTATGTAAATATTGTATCCCCCATTTATCACATTGCCAAACCTGTCACAGGGCTTACAAGACCAGCTTGCCCCCTTTTTGCAAGGAATTATGAAAAACAACAACATACTAGCTTTAATATGGTCATACCATTTAATTGCTGAATGATATTCAGTAAATTTAATCTACAGTCGGAAAAATCCATGATCTAATTTGAAAACTCGATTTCAAGACAGTGCCGATAAAACATAAAATGACTGATACCATTTTATATGGCGTTAAGGAACTTTTAGTTTAATTCGAACGCATCAGCATTTTACATGCACAACGCGGAATGGCTAACAATATAAATGTGTTATAATTGCATGATTTTGATACTTATCTTTTTTAATTCGCATACATAGTGTGTAGAAATATTACATTTTGGCGTCTCTTAAACTTAAGAAGAATGCACAGAACTTAAAACACTAGGCAAACAATCATCGACAAAAAACGTGGCTTAGGTAATCCTAACGTATTTCTCTTTTTCACGTTCACAAAATCGATTGCTTATTTCTCACAAACCACATGTGATTAAAATGTAATACCGGACAAAATCCCGACGCATAAACTGAAAATATGACCAATATCGTACATCAAAGAAGAAACAAAAAAAAAAACCATTTCAAATGACCTTAGCTTATCGATCCAGTTTACCTACTATTCTTCATGTAAATGATTTCACGTTTGGCTTTAAGGTATGCAAATTACAATTGTATATCATGTTTTATGGTAAAATATAAATGCGCGCTGAGATTTGTTTCTTCTGTACATACAAAAACATTACGAGTCTTAGCACTGTTGTGTCCATGCGACGTATAGTAAAATAAGCATAAATAGTTTGATATTTATTTACCGACTGAAAACATCGCTGATCTCTTATTAAAATAAATGTATTAACTACTCGTTATTTCACGCATGTATGAATGTCTTATAATGTGAATTTGTTATCATAATGAGCTATAATATGCTTAAGTGAATAAAATNAGGAACTTTTAGTTTAATTCGAACGCATCAGCATTTTACATGCACAACGCGAAATGGCTTACAATATAAATGTGTTATTATTGCATGATTTTGATACTTATCTTTTTTAATTCGCATACATAGTGTGTAGAAATATTACATTATGGCGTCTCTTAAACTTAAGAAGAATGCACAGAACTTAAAACACTAAGCAAACAATCATCGACAAAAAACGTGGCTTAGGTAATCCTAACGTATTTCCCTTTTTCACGTTCACAAAATCGACTGCTTATTCCACACAAACCACATGTGATTAAAATGTTATACCGGACAAAATCCCGACGCATAAACTGAAAATATGACCAACATCGTACATCAAAGAAGAAACAAAAAAACATTTCAAATGACCTTAGCTAATCGATCCAGTTTACCTACTATTATTCATGTAAATGATTTCACTTTAGGCTTTAAGGTATGCAAATTAGAATTGTATATCATGTTTTTATGGTAAAATATAAATGCGCGCTGAGATTTGTTTCTTCTGTACATACAAAAACATTACGAGTCTTGGCACTGTTGTGTCCATGCGACGTATAGTAAAATAAGCATAAATAGGTTGATATTTATTTACCGACTGAAAACGTCGCTGATCTCTTATTGAAATGAATGTATTAACTACTCGTTATTTCAGGCATGTATGGATGTCTTGTAATATGAATTTGTTATCATAATGAGCTATAATATGCTTAAGTGAATAAAATATGTGTTTTGGTCTGTTCTGTTCTGTTCTTATTTCCTATAGAATGTCACAAAATGTGGTAAATAGAGAAAAAATAAGTTACGGTTGGTTCCACTACATACTATTCATATATTGAAATAACTATATGTCGTAATAAAAGTCTCCTTTAAAATGATGATTACGGAAATAACTGAATCAATTTTAATAATAGAGAAACATTTACATATTGAGAGGGTAAAGATATCAAGAACATTCTAAGTCATATTTTATGCGAGATTCCATTTTAATTTCCAGCAGTGAAAATCCAACTGTTTATGTTCGATAATCCGACATGATCCAACCCTATGTAAACAAACTGACCTAAAAAATCATAATATGTATATCCTATTTAGCATTAGGGGGTACTCATCAAGTTAATACGAGTTATAGATATTTGCGTAATAACCGACTATTCCAAGGACAGAAATTAAAATACGGTTCTATATCGTATAAGTATTTTTTTTAAACGGAATCGTATCATCGTAGTCCCAATATCGATCATTTTCAGCAGCAGTTGCAACATTATTGTTGTTTTGAAGATTTTCACGACATACATCTCTTTAGTAACCAACCCTTTTGGTTATTTCCAAAACTGGAAATATACTAAAAATTCATTTGAATTGAGCAACAAAAGGACAGTTTCAAAACGATTTGATACATATGCTTTTCCTTAGAATGATTAGAGTGTAATATTTGTCTAAACATAACTAATTCTACATGTGTCGATTAAAATTGGAACAATATTATTACTGGCCTATTTTGCATACAGTTATAGTGTTATGCAAACTTCACGTAATATTTGGGATAACAAAAACCTGTATTTAAGTTGAACATGTCATTTGGAATTGCAAAACATGTGTGTATATTATATGAAGAGAATACTACGTTAGTGTTGAGTATTAAGAGGCTAACGGTGCGTGCAGAACTGAGCATGAAAAACATATCTAAATTAATAATTTATCCTACAGTTGTATTTATCACGTCATATTTTTTTAATATAATAATATAAATTCTAGTCAACCAGAATCTTATCGACTATTTTATTCTTTTTTCTTCGAGACCAATCGTCATATTAAATTGAATTATGTACTGTTTGAATGAGTTTTTGCGAGCATTGAACATGCCATCTGTACTATTACTCACAAATCCCTTAATGGATATTGGGTATCGAGTAAGCATCAAAGACAAAGAGCAAAGCATACCCCATAAATATGCCCTATATATTGTCACATATAAAATTAATCCCACTAAAAAGGTTAAGGCTGCACATCATTTATTGGCTTAATACTGATATTAAATATCACGCGGTTATTTTTTTCTCTTATTTTTGTTCTCAAAACTCACCAATTTGAAGTTTGCATATAAATGATTGTATCCCCAATCTGTTATACCAATACTTAGATATAGACAAATGTCGTTATTTGACATTCCACCGTTTATTTTTGAAACATTTGGAAAAGTCAAGGCTATTGCATTAACTCATTTATGCCTAGCGGACTCTCCCATCCTTCTAAATTGGATCAATTTATTTCCAAAATTAGGGATGTCTAGTTTGACGCTAGGCATAAATGGGTTTATGCGTCGTGTATTCGTTCTTGACTGACATTTGTTTGGATGCCTCCTGGTTTACCAATCCTGAAAATCGTATGAACAGCGTGGCTTGAATCTAATTCACATAACTATAGTAATAAAATGAATATAAAACTGCTTCGGGACTTAATTAACCGATAACAATTCTTTAATAATTGAGCGTCTGAAAACTCAATAAAGGATTTTAGTGGCTTTCCAAGTTACTCCGTTGACAGATAAAGACCACAGAAGACAGAATTGTAAAAAAAGGTACAACTATTTGTTAAACTCTGATTTTATTGTTGCTTTCTATACTGATAGTTAAGGACTGTGTTGTTTATATTATCATAATTATGTTTCCTTAAGCATATAGCAAAATAATTTAAATCAATATAAGATAGAAAAACATGTATCTATAAGGCCTAAATTTAATGTCTTCATACATTACAGAGATTAAAGAGTTAAATATACTCCAAGGAGCACATAAGGATCAACGAAAATCAACTATAGGTTACACTCCACAAGTTGTGACTATTTGTAAAGAATTCCCTTTCTTTCTCTTCAGGTTTAAAAGCCATTTAGCAATCGCACCCATGCCTTGTGTGGTTATTTCCTGTATCCTATGTGTGTCTGCAACATCTTGGTGCATTTCGTTTGATGTGCGCATATTTATTACTGTGCTTTTTACAAAAGCTAACTGCCGACATCCTGTTTTCTGAGGGAGCCTGCATCACGTGGTATGGGATTTTCTTAGAAGTTGCATGACATCTTTTGTATTCCAATGTTCGAAAGAAGACATATTTATCTTTAAATTCATACCAGGCTTGCCAAATCTGAAATTAAGGAAAGGCAAAACAAATGCATGGAAAGATGGCCGTTTCATAATTGGACCCTATGGAAATTGGATTGAGAACAACCTCACGTGTACGGGCCTACGTTATTCTAGTGAGTATTCAGGGGCGGTAACTGACTAATGTCTCCGTTTGTAGATTGCTTGTCCATACAAAACTGAAGGTCACACTCTGCATTCGTAGCAAACAAACCCACTCAAACAATAACACTTATAAAGGGGTATTTTGAAATATTATCTTACACACTGAAGACTGAATCATGGTTTGTAAATAAAGTTAACACATTTCTTATGAAAATGTATAATAACAATATACCTTGTCGTTTGTGAACACATTTTCTCCCAAACGAAAATCTCGACATTTCCTGGGCGACGTTTGTCATTTTTGTCGATATGCATTTAAAATGCAATAAGAATGCTCAGACAGCTTTATCGTTGACTTGAAAGGCAGTTGTTGTGAAAACCAATTTCGGCTCCATAATAATAAGTCTTTATTATGAACTGCTCTGGTCGTTTGATTGCATTTGGAAGCCTTAACTTGGGATACAAGTCAAGAATATTGGACTGTCTAAACAATTATAAAAGAAACATGTACATATTTGAACCGCTGTTGCTTTTCCATACGGGCAGAGTTCTTTAATATATAATCTATACCTGAACATAATTGATATTGTTGAAAGAGTGGGAGGCGAACAACAATTTATTTAATGAAAGGTCCTCTTTTCTTCACGTTATATGTGTTGTCAATTTGCCTTTCTTCCAGAGAAAATCAGATTATATTCAATGACCCTTCAGTCAAAAATCGTAAAATAGTTATGCTGAATATTTGTTTGAGCCATTACATAATGACTAGTACACTGTAAATATTTTTCTTCTCATTGGTTTAAGCCGTCCGTGACTACAAAGGGAAGATCCCACATATAATTACTATTCTAGTGGACAATAATAACCGCATATTTGTTCTTCTTCTAACAGCGAATATAATCTTTATGTCAACATTATACAGTTTCCACGGTACACAAACTATTAACACAAACGTTTTGTATTTTCTTATTTTACGCTCATGGGTCTTTTTCCAGCGATGAAACACATATTACTTGAAGAAAAAGATAACATGTCCAAGCGTGAAGCCATATATAATACATCCACCTGTATATTCTACTGAATGCCACACATGTTACGATGGAATAGAAACAGTGTTTATATATTGTGTCTCAATAGCCATCATTTTTATCCATTTCCATAAAAATCGTTTAATCAACTTAGAATTTAAGGTTTCCTTGTTAAACACATTTCAAATACATTAGCTTACTAATGTTGTTACAGTTTAGTATAAACATCATTAAACATTTTCGTTTAACATAATGTTTAGGTACACATGTTTTATTTATTTTTAAAAGACATTGGCGGATTCATGAATGCAGTGTCAAACGTACATATTTTGACGAATATTAATTTTATTTCTGTTTATTAGCTTTGGAGACGGACTATTTCGTTTTAGTCAGCTGTTGTGCATTTATAAAGAGGCTGTTTTTATAACCTTTTTAAGTTCCGTATTTATTATATTATTAGGCAACGGATTTGATAGGTGTGAAATGAAGCATCTGAATTCCCATTTTTTTAGTTTGAAGTAAAATACAATGTCCTGTTTTGAACTTAAAAATATTGGTTTAAGTTTGGCACGAGTCCAATATCTTAGAATATGTCAAAAGTATGTATGTATGACGCACCTGACATTTTGTTACTCTGGATTTATTCTAAATGTCTGAATTGTGAATGACATTCTACCACCGCACTGACAATAGGTTTAAAATCCATTTAACGATATCCACGCAATCGTAGCTGAGAAAATTAGTTTCACAGTACTATACCGATATTTGTTATATTCGATTTAAATACTGAAATTAATTAACACCGACAAACATACAAGTACACGACATAAAATGCATACTTAAGTATTTCATTACTTAATATTGGGATTTGTAGGAATCATCAAAATAAGGAAAATAATAGATTCCACAGTAACAATTTAATTATACAGTACAATTAGATGAACTACATTTTGTACGAACTATGTAATATACTTAATACTAAGTAATCCGACGTTGGGTTATTTGATCTCAAATCTGTTTAATTAAAAAAGGAGTTTATTTTTTTAACTGCCTAACGAAATAACAAGTACAAAAAAAACGACATTAACATCGTCTGCAGCAGCCACAGCAACCGACATGTCGTGCGCATCATCGTCTGCAAAAGCCACAGCAACCATCATGACGTGTTCATCGTCGTCTGCAGCAGCAACAGCCAACTGACGATCGCTTTAATTTAGTAATTTATATCGATGCCTCTGTAATTATTGAAATTTCAACAGTTTAACGCACTGTTAAATTGAGATCATTATGTAACTGCATGAAGAATGAAACATAACAATGGAACGCAATTTATCAATTATACTATATATTTGAGACAATACACGCTTTGAACATGAATAAAATATTCATGTAACAGTTCATTACATCCATGTATTCAATGACTGTAATGATTATTAATGTAATTAATTTAATGTAATTAATTATGTTATAGTCAGGCGTTTGACTTTAGGGTTGATCAAGAAGCATCTGCAAGAAGTTCGAATATTTCTTTTTTCAATTAATATATAATTTTAATTCTATTTATTCGGAATGGGGATCTGAATGTTTTTTAGGCTATGTTTCTGCTAATTCTATGAGAACGGGTATTTTCATATCCAATAGCACAGATGATAACATACATAATTATGTTGCTGATTCACTTTGTTGTTTTCTTGCACTAGACATTTCTGTTAGCGAATAGTGTTTTACGTTGCTTTCGTTATATGGAACATTACTGATTCACCCTTTATTGTTACTTATAAATTTGAAATTATTGAAAGAATTGAAAATGAGGCTTTTGTCATATGCGGCGATTTTAACCAAGTTTAATATCCTGTTTCAGATTATTTTTATTACAAAAAAAGTAAATAATCCTAAGGCTCGAAATAAAATCTCAGAATTAATTAATTGGTGCAATCTTGTAGAATTATTCCGATACAAGAGGCTAGGCTGGATCTATTTTAATCACATTATAATTGTTTTGCAACTCTTTTTATCCAATGAATTCGAATTAAGTCTTCAATCGCATCACTAGGCATTACTTTAAACTGAACTTTAAGCACATTTTCTCTCAAATCAGGTCTTTTGAAACATAATAACTCTCTACTGTCAGACATTATGTATGTACAGGAGATAACGAAAAACATGGATGCTATTGAGCTTAAACACGCACCACCCATTTACAATTACGAAAATATAAATGAAATTCCTGACAATTCCTTACGCTACAATATAAGTTTCAATTTTTTATTTAGAAACTTTGCTTACGGGACTAAGAGTCAAATTTCATATGAGTCTTATATAAACAAGAGACCAGAACATATAGAAAGCAAATTTTTAAAAAGAATTAAAGTGTTGGAAGAAAAAATGAAAGAAAAATCAACATTGAAGAACTAGAAAATCGGAAATAAATAGCATACACTGTACACATTAAAAAGGCTGCTTGATAAGAGCTAAAAGTCTGTTTACTTTACAAGGTGAAAAGCCATCTACATATTTTTGCAACAATAAAAAAACAACACATTGCAATAGCTAAAACGTTTTATCATTTAAAAATGCATATGAAAGTGGAATAACTTACCACAAATTGATGATTGCTGTACTTGTTACAACTTTGACCAAATACTATTTATAACTAAAAATTCCGTTTGTAAACTTAAATGAAATGAAATTTAGGACATGTGTTATAAATTATTATCATGTGTACCTTTTAGTGCCTTTTGTTATCTGACTTTGCAAGATATCTTTCGGTTAAGCCCATTTATATGCATGCTTTAAAAAAAAATGACATACTGGAGAAGTCTTCGAATCATTCTTATATAATGTGTTTACGACACAGAATTACCTATAACTGTATTATACTTCTACTTAGTTTTAACCTGATTCAATTATGTTACAATTTTCTTAAGTTAAAAAATTAAGCTTTCTTTTCACTTTACACTAAGTTTGTAAACTTTAAATGCCTGTTGACATGAATGCATCTTTTTCTTTGTACTGTTATGTCATTTAATCTCCAAAAATTTTTAATCTCCAACAAAAATATAATATTACTTGTAACTTGTGTCAAAACAATAATTATTTGTTTACATTTAAGAGTAATATGTATTTACAAAAAAGGTTTCCTGAAGATGATTATGTAGAATATTTAAATAAACAAAACTTAACCCAAAATGTAGCAAAAAGTATGACGTAGCTTTAAATTCTATGTATAATGTTAAAGCCTTTCCTACACCTGTTTAGTAAAGCTAGAGACTTTTTCCACTTAACTATGCTCAATTCTTTGTATGTCGTTGACTTTATTTAAATAAATAATTGTACATGTGTAGTCATGTACCAATTTAGTTTTCGAGTGTCTTATAAATAGAAACAGCTATAATTAAACATTGATCCTAACTTTCATAAACTCATAAACTTGCAAATACGCACCCCCCCACACACACACATACACACACACACACGCACACACGCACACAACGCACACACACACACACACANAGAACCAATACGCACGCAGTCCCAAATTTTACTTTCAAGTCGTTCGAAGTTGAAATGTTTTCGCCATAGCAAATCAAGAATTGTTGACCTGGATTTTACGAACATTTCCGATAATGACGTTACAAGCTTTGAGAAATGACTTTTTCATCCCTCATTAATCACAACAATGTGAACGCCAAATTATTATTCTTTCATTAACGGAGACCTCATTATTTTTTTGTGATTGTGATATTGGAAAATTTGGAATCCGCGATAAAGTTCGTCAAAGCCAAGCGTGAAAAGAATGAAAGCTTGCCAACCCTGTCAGATTGCATCTATTGCCAGCTTAGCAGCTTATTGCAAAGATTTATGAAAAATCACAGGAGCTGTCATAAGTTGAAAAAAAATGATATGCGGCAAATATAATCTGGAGTCGGACAAGGCATACATCTCGTGAGCCATGAGAAAATTAAAGACCATGCAAGGCAGCGAAATGTTAAATCTAAAATGAATGGGGCAATTTGGTGTAGTGTATGTTGTTTAATTAACATGAAACAGTAGTTAAAACACTTTTACACGCCAATGCATAACGCTGGATGGAAAAACGATGTCTTACAAGAAAAACGGGATTTTAGTTTTACTCGTAATTATTTGAAACCTATGTATTTTATGTATCGCACACTTGACGTAGAAATATTTAATTGTGTCGTTTTTGATACGCCTTTCCCTCTTCTCTATGAAGAATTTTTATAACACGTTGGAGCGATTCATCAACACATGACGTAAACATAATAATCCCAAATAATTGTTTTCCTTATCACACCATATTTTAAGCCAAAGAAAATGTATAACGGACAAATCTTCAGAGGCACACACTCCTAACAGCTTTCATCAAAGCAGAAACGACAGGAACGGCAATTGAATTTGGCTTATTGATCAATTTCATCGCTCAGTTATAAGGATGTATTCGCTCCCTGATGTTCGTTGTTCTTTTCCTTTTTCAATTTGAATCAAAAAAGTTGGAAAATTGTCATTTCGACGATTTGTGAAGATGTCCCCTTTAAAAAAGAATTAAGCCTGTGGTATTTATTACCGAATGTCATATTCTGCTATATGATGCACATGTTAAACTACACTACAATGTGACGCCCTGCAGAAAATGGTGTTAATATTGAATCTACTATATACTATTGAAAATCATGTCAGCTATAAAATGAGATATGAAACACAAATGAGACACATCGAAATGTTACTGAATGCATAAAACAAGTCCAATAAAAAGAGCAGACAATTTACACATAGCAATAACAGCAACCCATTAAAATTGTACTAAGAAGCAATATTAAGTATGCACTGCCTAGACGGGGCTTTACTAGCATAATAAAGCTGAGATCAACACAACGGAACAAAATGACAATGCTTCAAAGGCGTAAACGCATGTTTGATCCATGTTATGCGACTTACATTTAAAATGTCAGAATCCTAGAACAGTTGACATCCTTTTTGTTTATGCTATAGTTTTTCAACAAATAAATGTTTTAATTTAAATTCATATTTTGCTTTAATGACATCAACGTAAAAGCGCTATTTCAGAAAATGTTTAAATGGTTTGAGCACGCGTTAAGATGCAACATATATTTGAATAAAAATTATAATAAAAAAATCCTTCCCTCTAAACATTAATTGGTTTGGTCATATAACAAGACATAACAAATGTGTTTCGACTTAGCCTCATTACGGACTAAGGACACGTTGCTGGCTCAGCTTTTGATATGGAAACATATTAAGGAGTATTTATCTTTGCTTTGTTCACCTAAAATAATCACATATATCCATTGAGAGAAAGCAAATAGGTTATTTATACGTGTCTAAAGTGCTTATAAAGAACATATAACAACGCCATATATTCGCTATGGATATTCACATTTTAAAATATTTAATATTAAATAATTCTTTTTATCACATGCTATACCTTGTTTTCAATGTAATACAGACATTACGTATTTTTTTTATATTACACATGTGTAAAACAACATTTTAAAGTGTTTTCATTGGATACAGAATCAATAACTAACCAATCGCATGGCTTTATTTTGGTGAAATGTCGTCGTCAACATGAAATGACGTCACGATAGTAAACAACTTTTAAATCTATCAGCATTTGTTTGGTCAATTAAGATGTATTTTATTTAGTTTAAAAGCATGTGATAAAAAAGATCTGACACTTGTTGTCATATCAAACCATATTTAATTAAACTCGTCCAGGAAATTCGTTAGTAAGCTCGCCAAAGGCGCGCTTACTAAAAAAATTCCCGAACTCGTTAAATAAAATATGGTATGATATGACAACTCATGTCAGATCCTATATATTTCATATTCTATAGATACTTGTTTTATTTGTGTTAAATAATAAAGAACAATTTTAATCTGCACATCACTCTTTATTCAACGCAGCCATTATTAAATACTCAGTGGATATGGGTTTCACACTTTTTACATACTTTATCTGTTGCATGGTGGAATAACAGCACTGTTCTTTTACATAAACACTATCTTTTATCCATCAAATCAAAATTTTCACATTATGCTATTACAGGTTAACATATTTTCTAAGATCGGTGACGGTTTAGTTTTCTATTAACGACGTAAACTATATTACATTGTTAAGATAAAATCGGTTTCGAAACAAATAATGAAACACAAATACGCAAGAATGTCATACATAAAATGAGTTAACTGCAGTAATGATATTTTGAACACAGGGCAAAACGGTATTAAACAAGATATGAAAGAATGTATATATATATTGAGGTACACTTCACAGCAGTATCAACGTTTTACATTGAAATTAATTGTATCTTATTATTTAAATCGCGGTTTATTCAATATGGGTTCCGGTAGTGAATATATTGTGAACGAAGTCCGTGTAAAAGCATGCCACGTGCTAGATTGAAGATGAAGGGATTTACTTAAACATTGATTGAATTTCATGTGTCAATTTTTTTTACCGACACCGACTGAGGAGCTTATTATCTTACTGTGATAAAGTATAAACATGAAGCAAGATTGTATCGATAGATCCATAATGATAGCCATATATTGTGCCTTCCTTATAACATGTCCATAAAATTGTGAGCCATTCAGTGATATCACATTATCAAGTAATGCTGGGCAATTATGCCAAGTTCTCTGCAGGTTTAATGTGTGTACAATTTAGAACTGCCGGTCAACGAAGGCAGGACGGACATGCACAAAAACCACCAGTATCGTTCATATTTATCGGGTCGGGGAACATGAGCTGTTTTATTTGTTAAATATTTTCTTAATTGATATTCATAACAATTATATTTGTAGGTGAATACATATTGTATATAAACAATCACATGACACATCTTTTAAATGACATATTTGAAGAAATACTTGCAAACATATGATAATCAATTGCCATGTGATTTTAAAAATAATGACTTATGTCATAGAGCTGTATGTTCTGAGAAACTATATCGTCGAGACGCACATTTGTTAATGTTACCTTAGATTGGATTAAATAAGTTGTAACTTGGTTTTCTTGCACTAATCTCTAGATATGCGTTACTCATGTATCATGCTACCAGCGCCCGTATAGTTCTCATTCTCCATTGCACGTCACACGGGATCTCTCACTAACACATAATTCAGTCTAAGTGCGAATGTGAGATAACATAATTTCCAATTATTTAGTTCTATTTTTTTCGACAGTCCTTCGTGATCCTGCGGTATCTAACAAGACAATTTCGGCAAGAAAATTATCATTATCGACGATTTGAAGGGCGATAAGCAACCGTATATATACTTGTAAATGTTCCAACAAACTTATATAATACGCACAAGTGTCTGCATAGTGTTTATATGAAATAATGTTTATTGGACTCAATCGTTTGGAATAACTTTATTTCGGCAGCAGTATCCTCATCTGTAGTACGCAACTATAATGCTCTTATTGATTTGAACCTATTTAAAACACCCAATTTACCCATGCAATGACCCAACTTAAGAAAAGTTTTAAAGCAATGGGGTAAATAGGATCCACAATCGATGATGTCATATTTCATAAGTGGTTCTCGTTGAAAAATTTGATTTTTAATTCCGTAATAACTACAACTACATTTAACGAGCCAATTAATAGGCTTCAATCGGAACAAATATTTCCAGTGTCATTTAATGGAAGAAAGATAGATAGGCTTTTGTTTGTTTAAACCGATATCTTAACACGTTTTTATGGCAGGCCGGAAACTTCTGGTTTACACTGGATTTAGTATAAATATAAATGTAAACAAATAAATAAATAAATAAGAACAGTATAATAATTTACAAAATTTATAATATAATCTTCAACCTTATTTTGTCAAAAATGTAATGCCAGCATATTTACAGTATTCAATAAAGAAACAAATGATGATTTCACAATCCAAATGGTTAAATAAGCATACGGTGGTACTCATAAAATGTGTTAAGTAACCGCATTTATCCGTGTCTAATAAATATTATTCGTCAAGAGGTGGAACTTGGAACAAAATATTAATCACAATGCGCACATGTGTACTCGTGTATGGTATTTTTGGTGTGCATTTATTTTTCGATATTATCATAGTGATGTTTTTATATAAATTATTTCCCTTATGAATGGTTTAACTGCTAAAGTGATGATATTCTTTAAATATATTCATCTGTAGGATATTATGAGCATAAGCCTCTCAATATTGTGGTAATTTGTAGTTCAAATTTATGTAGGGTTATATACCGTTTAACCACAAATATTTGTTTTGCCATAAGGGCTTAAATCAATAACAGGTAGAGTGTTAACACTATCTATTGGTTATTATACTGGAAACAATTGCGCGATAGGTTCAATACGCTTTCCCACGCAGTTACCGTTTCGAACCTCACCAGCATATATGAAATTGTGTACTTAAAACTAAAAGGATGATACATTTGGAATACTGCTGACATGCATCGCCCTTGATAGTTTACTGGCTAACAGTTTTTCCGAAATACGTGTTTTTAAAATTACACTCTCTAAAGACAGTTGGCGGAGCAGACCATCTGAAAAGGGATCATACAAATAAAGTACATTTATGCACCATGCTCATACGTGATATAAATTAACAAATCTAGTACCTTATAGCTTTATATATAGCTTTGGACTTCATATGCTACTGTTAACGTCAAAATGTGATGGTATTTATGTCATATGTGCAAAAAAAATGGTCAAAATCGGTCCAGAAATGCCCAAATTCAGTACAAAGTTAGGGCTTTTTAATTTCTGTCCATGGACACAAATGATCTAAATTTAAACACGCGCGTAACATGTAAAACTACGTCACCATTGCATCATTGTTTACAATGCCATTTGCCATGGAGAAACCGTGTTATTTAATAGTTCTTCTTTGTTTTGAAAAGCGGGGAAGTGGGAATCACGTGAAATTGGCGCTCACTTGACCCAAAGCGTACATACGTCACAGGTTAAAAAAGTATTGACGATTTAGTTATGTACATGATTAGGTTTCATATGTTTGATGCTTTTGGTATTTTTTGGTACAATTTTTGCGAAAATCAGTATTGAAGAGTTAAGCTTTAGAATGTATCTGACGAATACTGATCAATTCTGGTCAGTTGAGAAAACCAAATTGTTGTGAGAAATATCAACTAGGCCGGCTTTAAACGTTGTATAATGGAAACACCATTCGTATTTCTTAATTTTTAAGGTACACGGCCCAAGGCGGTGATATTAATTATAATCCTGTTCTCAGTTTTCCTTTGATTGTTTATTGATAATATGGTGATATTTATGGATTTATTGACGTGCGCGATTATAAGGACTGCAAATCTCAAGAAGTTTTGATGTTCATGCTTGGAACTGAAAATCGTACTATTGATGAAGACAATTGTTCGATTTTATATATGAATTGGAACTCATTTACTTAACTCTTTTACCAAGTAAACGTCGACGGATACTTGAAGTCTACTACAATGTTCCATAACCACCTTAATAATACAAAGAGTATAATTATGTACTTTATATTAAATCGGACGAAAGCGATTTTATGTTAATTTTAACAATTACAACATCAGCAATCAACAAAAACACAAAGAAATAGAAAATGATGTTGACTGTTACCATGGTCATTTATTTAGAGATATTAAATAATGTTTAATATGTTTAATAACATACATTACACAAATGTATAGAATCGCTAATTCATAGTCCTGTTTAACGACGTCCGGTGTGTATAAAGACATGTATAGTCGATGTTCGGGATATAACAAAAAGCAAAACTGGCATATATTGACATCTGTATATTTTTTAAAGAAGAATTATTTGAATAGGTTGTACTAAATCAAGCTATTGTAAATGACCACTAGTAATATTAAAGAAGGAAACTCACATTAACTAACAAACTTACATACTTAAAAACTGTCTTTTAATTTCAAGTTTTGCATACGTAATGATGTTTTAAAAGTTGAGCAAATAGTGAAAAACGTATTGAGTTGAAGTCGCTCATAAATATTATGAATACATTTTATCGATTAGTGTGATGAGTATCATCACACTAATCGATAAAATGTATTCATAATATTTATCTAGGCTGTTGACGATGACCCAACACACATTGGGCACGTTTTTAAAACGAGTATATACGGCCCTATTACTTTTATTCAAAACAGAAAAACATTAATGATTAAAATGATTTAGAAAACTAAGGAAATAAGAAGATTTATACAATTGAAAAAAAAGTTTTTGCTGTTCAGTCGAAAATTCATACACGTTTGAAAGTCATGAACATGGAACAAATATGAAAAGGCTGATAAAAATGTTCGAAAAAGTTATGGCAACATTGTACTATCCTTGATTAAGACCAGCAGCAAACGAAATGTCGAAAAGTATTGCGTAATATGCACAAGAATACACCATGTAGATAATATAAACAAGCGTCTATGCACAGAAGTTAAAATTCAACAGATGCATTGTCGATATTTTTAACAATACTATTTACAAAAGTGGTATTTTTAGTCAATCTAAGCATCATTAAAATACAAAACATGGCTTATATAAAAGATGTGTTATCAAGATAAAACCCCAAATTTACGACATCGAAATATCATACCAAAATTAAATTAGTTTGACTTAGATTTAACATTCGTCGACGCTGTGGTACTCATTATCCTCCAAGGCTTAGGTGATCCGTGTGTAAGTTGTGATGGTGGCTGATTGCGCAAGATACTGTAGAGGATAGGATTGACTGCCAGATAGGACCAGTTTTCATGAAAAGTTTTCGGAGATACTGTATTCCATACTAGTAGCACTTGGTGTGGAGAATAACTCAGAAAATACACAAACACGCTAAGGACAAGCATTTTTACTACATCACGTCTAGCGCGTAAAGCTCCGGACAAGCGCTCAACTGATAAGCCATTGAGGTCTCGAACTTGGACGCGATGATACAGTCGGTCGGTTCCGACGAACAAGTGCTTTGATATGCACGCATACAGAAAAATTTGCAAACACATGGGTGTTAAATAAAACAACACCGATTCAGTGTATTCGCTGTTGTCGATCGTGTTGAAGAGGGCCGTAGGCAAGGCGGCAGCCATGGCAACGGGCCAGATGCTACCCAGTACAGCGATCAGCCTTCGATTGTTGCAGAAGATATGAGCCTTGATCGGATGGATGATTGCGATATATCTGAAGAAAAAAAGTCAAACGTATAATTCCGTGTGAATGATGTAACTTGTTTATGGGCTTGTCTACTGTTACACACTTCACCAAAAATACGCCTATTTAACATCTTCATTTTAATATATTGACACGAATTCAAATTAAAGTTCAAATGAAAAAATATGAACTTATTCTTGAAGGAATTCGTTTGTTTGTTGTGTTTTCCTTATTCGACAGTATTTCAATGAAATTATATTGTAAAAGAATAGACGCATTTAGATGCGCAATTTAATCATGTTTTTAAACATTTTCATAATATTTACGTTTGAAAAAATTCGATGTGTTTAATGAAGAACGTGAATTTAGTGGTTTAATTGCATTTATGGGAGTTATACGAGAAGACAAATCCTTTAATTCTTGTTTACAACGTTTGTTTCATCTTAATCCCACATCTATTACAATAAAATGTTTTTTGAAACTGCGTGGTAAGTCATAAACTAAAACGATCGATTAAAGTTTAATACCCATTTAAAATCAGTGGACGTTTAACAAACTATAACAGTTACAACAACTTAAACGAGGTCAGGCTGAGATAAATAGTTTGAGGTGCTATTCTTATATTGTGTATATCAGAAATGATTATGTTTATTTTTCCAAGTATTTTCAAATAAAAAGTAATACAGATATGCCCAAGTGAAGGATTTCTTTTGGTGGTCCACATAACGAGAGTTATGTTCTATGATCGTTTCTAATGCGTATCTGCTAAATATCATAACAGATGTCGTAAAAAAGCCGGAAAGTAACGATGAAACAATAATTACATAAATTTTTGTCAGAATGTGAGGCATAATTGGTATCTGGTCAGCGATTAACTGAGGAATAATTGGTTGATTTGTGCTTTTTTGAGCTTTTCTGCTTATTGCACCTTTTGCTTTGAAAAAAAAGATGAACCTTTATTGTTAGAACACCTGGTATTTATAAGGCATTTAAAGCAAAGACAATATTGTATAACTGATCCTAAAAAAGTTAAAATTTACTTTCCGTTATTAAAAGCGTTTTTCTTATGAAGTGTAATATTAGGAACCGTTGTCATACAAATAATATAAACATTTGTAACAGTAACATACGTTTTTAGAATATGTTTTAAACATGCATATTTAATGTAGATAATATGTTATTTATTGTAAGGTTCATACTTGTACATAATTCAAAAGCAAGATTTAAAGCAAAGAGTATATACTGCGAAATGTAAGCGATTGTTTTGTGTGTTACCATAACATTTTTAATTTTGAAGGATTAAATTAGTAATTTAAGTAAAAACAAGTGTTCATATTAATCCTAGGAAATTGCAATAAAAACAAATATTTAACATGTCAATAACTTGATAAGCTTGTAATGCATATTTATCATAATAATTAGTAAATCACCATCTCAATGAACAATTATTACTAAACATATTTATAGAACATACATCGAGATTTTTGCTCGACCAATTGTGTGTATAGAAAGTTGTCCAACGCCTCACATCATAAGTACAAGTGTTTTCATATTTACAACACATCATAGTATTGCATTGACTGTTACTCATCACAGTCATTAAATTAAAAGTAGTTGAACTGTACAGTTTCTTTAATGCTTTGAGTAAGTATAAGGCCGAGGTTTAAAACAGACCAAACGCGTGATACGAATTTAACCTTATGATACAAAAAAGCACCCACCTCTCAACAGACAAAGCTACCAGCATCAGTATGGAGCCATAGAGCGCCGCCACGAGGACGTAGCGGTTGATCTTGCACGTGACAAGCCCCAGGGACCAGCCGGTGTTGCGCATGAATACCACGATCTCCGGTATCCCGAACACCATGATCACCAGATCAGCGAACGCGAGGTTCATAATCAGAAGGTTGGTCATCTAGCTCCGCATTTTGTGGTTACACATCACTGACAACATGACCAGCATATTCCCGCCTATGCCGACTGTTCCCACTAAGATGAATATCAAAGTGCACGCTATAATAATCCCGTGCGAAGTGGTTTCTACATATTTTGTACTGTTTGTAATGTTTTCTTCAACAATTATTGTAATATTTTCCATTGTTCTTGTTGTGTTATCCATAAAATAATTCTCTTAAACCTTCACACTTCGTATTTTTATTGCATATTTGGTTGTCACAATATTTCATTTAACATGTTTTTGATTGCTATATCCATATTCATTTATTTAAATCATTTTTATAATAATTGTTTAATTATTTTATATAGCTTTTGCCTAAACAATTGATACTACTTACACCGTTAGTTTCATGTGTTACAATATGTCTTAGTTTGCAATCAAGTTTCAGACAGACTAAAATGGATATATTGTAGTTATTCCCAATTAATAAAGACAGTAATAACCACAACACATGTTCCCAGTTTTGTGTGATTCCCCACTACACCTCTAAAAATCAAGCTCTTTATTAAAATTTATTCTGAATTATAATTATTAACAACGATTCTTCATTATATATTCGTACCAAGCGGTTCTTTTTAATTCCGTAATTCGTTTACATTCGTTTGTATAACGTGTACTCGTGTAATGTCTTATACATATTTATTTATTTGTTAGGCTGTTTACGGTATTAAATTTCACGGTGCACACATACACGTGACTTTCTTCAAGTATGACACGATATGACGGCTATCAACTCTGCAATCGGAATGATGCAATGTAACATGGAAACAAAAATGAGTAATCTGAATGTTAAACAACAAATTGTTCTGAAATGGCAAAGGTTAAGTAAGCTGGCACTAAGGTGAAATATCAAAAAATAAATAAAAACGTCATGGCATGACATACGAACAAAGGTTAGATATGACATTGCAATGAATAGCAACGATAATAAATTTCGAAGCAGCTTTATGAAATTGTGTAATACATATTCTTGCAAGTGGCGTCATAATTAATTCATACACAAGTCCCCTTTTCCTTTAACGCTGTTTGAAGCTGAAGCAATTCCATGATTGCAAATCAAGGATTTCTGACCTTTTCTATGTTGAATTATACACATTAAACTTCTACAAGCAACGCTCGATATAAATATTGTATCCCTCATTTATCACCGAACGTCATGAATGCCGGATAGTAATTCTTTTCAGTAATGGAGACCCCATTACGTCTGTTTGCGATATTGGAATCCGCGCGAAATTCTTCTAAGCTATGCTTCAAAAGAATAAGATACATTGCCAAACCTGTCACAGGGCTTAAAAGACCAGCTTGCCCCCTTTTTGCAAAGAATTATGAAAAACAACAACATACTAGCTTTAATATGGTCATACCATTTAATTGCTGAATGATATTCAGGAAATTTAATCTTCAGTCGGAAAAATCCATGATCTAATTTGAAAACTCGATTTCAAGACAGTGCCGATAAAACATAAAATGACTGATACCATTTTATATGGCGTTAGGGAACTTTTAGTTTCATTCGAACGCATCAGCATTTTACACGCACAACGCGAAATGGCTAACAATATAAATGTGTTATAATTGCATGATGTGTATACTTATCTTTTTTTTAAACGCATACATAGTGTGTAGAAATATTACATTTTGGCGTCTCTTAAACTTAAGAAGAATACACAGAACTTAAAACACTAAACAAACAATTATCGACAAAAAACGTGGCTTAGGTAATCCTAACGTATTTCCCTTTTTCATGTTTACAAAATCGATTGCTTATTCCGCACAAACCACATGCGATTAAAATGTAATACCGGGCAAAATTCCCGACGCACAAATTGCAAATATTACCAATATCTTACATCAAAGAAGAAACAACAAAACATTCAAATGACCTTAGCTTATCGATCCAGTTTACAAACTATTATTCATGTAAATGATTTGACTTTTGGCTCTAAGGTATGCAAATTACAATTTTATATCAGGTTTTATGGTAAAATATAAATGCGCGCTGAGATTTGTTTCTTCTGTACATACAACAAAAAACATAACGAGTCTTAGCATTGTTGTGTCCATGCGACGTATAGTAAAATAAGCAAAAATAGTTTGATATTTATTTACCGACTGCAAACATCGCTGATCTCTTATTATGATAATGTTTTATCATTATTAATGTATTAACTACTCATTTTTTCACACACGTATGAATGTCTAATAATATGAATTTGTTATCACGATGAGCTTTAATAAGCTGAAGTGAATAAAATATTTGTTCTGATCTGTTCTGTTCTTATTTCCTATAGAATGTGACAAAAGAGTGGTAAATAGAGAAACATAAGTGTAGGTTGGTTACACTACATACTATTCATATATTGAAATTGAACTTAATGTCGTAATATAAGTCTCCTTTAAAATGATGATTACGGAAATAATTTTATCAATTTTATCAATAGAGAAACATTTAAATATTAAGAAGGTAAAGATATCAAAATTATTCTTAGTCACATTTCATGTGAGTTTCCATTTTAATTTCCATGAGTAAAAATCCAACTGTTTATGTTCGATAACCCGACATGATCCAACCCTATGTAAACAAACTGACTGAAAAATCTTAGTATTTATTGCATATTTAGCATCAGAGGGTTCTCAGCAAGTTAATACGAGTAATAGTTATTTGCGTATTAACCGACTATTTCAAGGACATAATTTAACATACTGTACTATATCTTATTATTTTTTGTTTTAACTTAATCGTATCATCGTCGTTCCAACATCGATCATTTTCAGCAGCAGTTGCAACATTTTTGTTGTTTTGAACATTTTCATGACATACATCCCTTTAGTCACCAACCCTTTTGGTTATTTCCAAAACTGGAATTACTCCAATTCATTCAAATTAAGAAACACAAGAGCAGTTTCAAAACGATTTGATACATATGCTTTTCATTAGTGTGACTAGAGTATAATATGTATCTTAAAATATCTACTCCTACATGTGTCGATTAAAATCGGAACGATAATATCACTGGCCTTACGCACTGCCGTAATATTGTTTTGCAAACTTCACGTCATGTTTGGGATAACATATACATGAATTTAAGTTTCAGTGTTTAACCTGAACATGTTATTTGGAATTGCAAAACATGTGTTGTGTATTTACCACCCGTTAGCGTGCAATTTAAGTAATATCTAGTAGATATGTTTGGCTTTAAATGGACACACTATCTGTCTGCATGCATTTTCTAAATATTTGATTAGGCATCCTATAGCAGACTCCACATATCGTTTAGCCTACAATGGTAATTTACCGTATTGTATTAGTTAAGTTTATGTATTGATGCAAAAATAAATAATAGTAATGCATGTTTATTACCAATACAATCCATCCATGAGGACAATCTATACAATCGTACAGTAGTTTATTTATCCAGAACACTAAAAGCGTGTTTTTCTAAATGTTGTATGAATCATTATTTAGACGCATGATTTTTATTTAAGGCATTTTTTTTTATTGTAATGAAAAAATTGAATTACTCATTCTCGTGAACCTTCGCGTGTAAGATTCAAAAAATTAGTCCAGGTATAAACTGACAGACCATTCTCCATGATTCAAGCAGCAAACCAATAAACGAACAGAGGGTAAATTGATAATCTTAATGGACTATTAAGCATCAAGAGGCACTCATCCGATAAACATAGTATTTAATGCAAACATTAACATCGGAAAGTAATCGACCGATTATTCCAAGCGCATCGTTTATAATATAGTTATGGTCAATCATCAGAATAACCATCATTATCAGGTGTAGCAACATCAGCATCAAACATAAACAATTATGACATTGAAGGGTAAACACAATCTTGACTTTTCAGCCAAATACTTGTTTTTTTCAATCATATTTGAACTCAAATTGTTTTCTTGGTCTGTAGCACATTGTTTGAGGACAATTATCTGAAGTGATAAAAAATCCAACCGTGCTCTAATTTTTTTGACAAGTTTAAAACAAACGTGAACTGAATATAAATTCATTCACCCTATCACCCACGGATGACCAATTAATTGGCCCCTTTCAGACGAGCGATACGAGAAGTAAACAAGTTTAGTTTATGCGGTCGTCAATCTACTTTTAACAATACAAAGTCAAATACAATTGATAGATTTACATTGAGCTGCATACTGTATACATCATCAGCAAAGAATAAATGTAAAATAAATGTCATGCTCTTGTGTATTGTGTATTAAAATGACTTTATCATGATTTGACCACAGTTTAAAAAAAAATGTGGGGAAAGAGTTTAGTATTGTGTGCGTCCTTGTAGTACAATTAAATTTCAATAGTTTTGATCATCGATTTTGTTTTGTTAAAAACATTGATGAATAATCTATTAGCATTTACATGTGCCCATATAATTAGCTGTCACTGGTAGATAGGTGTTGTTGAAATGTTAGTGCGTTTTGTTTTTGTTATCTTTTCATTACGGTTTCACATAAACTTACTTTTATGTCACAATAAACAATTTGTATTTCACTAACAAGAATATCATGAATCTTTTTCTTTAACAATTGAATGTGTTAAACTGTATTATAAACACGTCTATTTGCAGATCATCGAATCTGCGAATACTTGTTAATGTCTATAAAACAAACAGTTAAACGTTAGCCGCCAACTTCAATACATTACGTTTATCAAATTATTCAGAATAATCATAGACGTACGAAAACAGCAATTACATGAAATTTGTGACTGGTCTCTTTGCTTAACTAAAATTATTTGTTAACGAAGGTTTTGACAGCACTTGAGTGATGAAGTGTTATATTAATGCATTAATTTTCTGGACAAGCTAACATCCAAACATGATAATCTCAAGTTTTGATTGTCGCTAATTTTTAAATGATTACTGTTTACGTAATTCACATTTTGATTCAGGCGGTGACATTTATTTTTCTCAAATTCTAACGTTCGTTGCATGTTGTGTTACAGTTTATTCCAAACCTGATTTCTATTTCTCATTTGACCATAGTTGTCTGTGATAATCGCCTATGAAATAGAAATCTTTATCGACGTGCGCGATTATTTGGATTACAAATGCCATGGCAAGTGTGGGTTTTGTTACACCAGCATTTCAGAAAACTTTGTATTGTTTAGACGACACCTTTCCACAATGAATAAATGCTGCGCTGGTAGTTTTGTTTTACGGCAATCACTAGGTACCGCAATGTCAAATGATCCAGTTTCAGTGATCTCAACGGAGAATACTATATAATGTCCGTGTTGAAATTCTTTCTTTCTTAAATGTTTCATACGAAGATGTGTTCGATGTTTAAATGTTGAAATTATAGGGCCAAAAAACTTTTAGACAAACAAAACCCCATTAAGAATTTTTTTATATTCAAAGTTACAAGTAGCAACAGCAGGTGGGATAAAACCTTTTTATTTTGCAAAGACAAATGCTATTGATATGATTAGTATTTCGGCTTCTTATTTATTACAGTCGCACCTTTTTCTAAATAAGGAATTACAATGACTGTCTGTTAACGTGAACAAAATATGAAAGGGCTGATGAACATGTTTGAAAAGGTCATGGCAAAATTGTACTATCATTAGTTTAACCCATCAGCACTAAAATGGTTTTATTTGAATAAACTGTCGAAAAGCATGGCTTAATATGCACATGAATACACCATGTAGGTATTAACCCAGCATCACTCAAATCGTTTGATTGATTGAACACATGAATACACTGTCGAAAAGCATACCTTAATGTGCAAATTAATACTGCTTGCAGGTGTAATTTTCATACGTATATGCACAGAAGTTAAAATTTTACTAAAACTGGTAATTCACAATATCAGGTGCATTATCAATTTGTAAAACAGTATTATTTAGTATTTTTTGGCAACCTATGCATTATGAAAATAAATAAGAGGGCTTATACAACATATGTGTTTTCGAGACAAAACCCAAAATTAACGCCATCAAAGTGTGTTTTTTTTACCAAATTGAGTCAATTATTTTAGCTTTGATCAAACTTTCGTGGACCCTGTTGTACTCATTATCCTCCAAAGCCGTGGTGAACCGTGTGTCAGTTATGATGGTGGCTGATTACGCAACTTCCAGACTGGTTTCCGGTTTCCAAGTAAGCACCAAACGAATTATTTATCGCAGTTGATCAAATTTGGACTGAAGATACTGTTAAGGATAGGATTGACTGCATAATTCACATACGCGATAATAATCGTAAAAACCAGGTAGGTCAAGTTGACATGAAAAGTTTTCGGAGAGACAGTATTGCAAACAAGTAACACTTGATGATGAAAATAACTCAGAAAATACACGAACGTTCCTACTACGCAACGTCTAATGCGTAGAGCCTCGGACAAGCGCTCAACGGATAAGCCATTGAGGTCTCGAACTTGGACGCGATGGTAAGGTGTTTTGATATGAACGCATACATAATGATTTGCAAAGACATTGGCGTAAAGTAGAACAAGACCGATTCGGTGTACTTGAACACGATGAAAACAGTGTCATGGTTGACTGGAAATAGGAGCATACAGAAAGATATGTGGTTCCTAGGGCCGGTGTTGTCAATCGTTTTAGAGAGGGCTGTATCCATCGATAGTTTGGAAAATGCGTAAATTTTTACTTACAAGGCGTTTACAATACGCTATACTTTTACTCTTTATATTACTATTCAATTATAAGGTTAATATCTCTAATAAAGCATTTTTAATTTTAAAATCCTATTGTGACATCTATTTCGAAAATATGATAATCGATGAACAAGTCCCTTTTAATATAATATTTAAAAGAAAAAAGCGACAATAATTTTGAATGAAACCGTTTTGTAGATAAAAAATGGATAGTCTTTTGTTGTATTTAACAATTTTCGTATCTTCTTGTTCTCGAAACATTTGGAAAATCAACGGTATTTAATAAAATATCCATACGATGCCTTCATGCGGGTTAAGGGATTGCAAAGTGGGCAAACAAATCCTATTGATCTTGTTTACTTCAAGACTTTCATCCCATATTAACAAAAAATGCTTTAAAACGTTAAAACATCGAGCCCCTCCAATAGTAATAATAATTAATCAATACATAATAATAAAATAAATTAATTAATTACGATTGTTTAAATATTAAATACCCAGTTAAATCTTATAAATAATATTAGAATATTATTTAAGTAATAATAACATAACCACATGTTAGCCAAAAACAAATATCGTTTAATCACATAGTTCACCCATATTGTGCCTAGGAACTGATGTGCTTTTTGTCTTAACAAATGTTCACTTCATTGAAAAAATAGGTCATAACGATATGCCCAATTTAATGTTTTTCTTTGTTGGTTCAACGACCTAGAGGTCTTTACTTTGATCGTTCCTAGAGCATATCTCCTTATCAATTGAATGTTCACCATTCAGAATGCGCAAGTTTTTACGTGGTCTATAATAAACGCCAAATAATTATATAAATCTTGTTTCAGAATTTGAGGCATAAACAGTATCTGGTCGACTATTAAGTGGAAAATAATTGGTTAATATGGGCTTGAAGTGTAGGTAAAAGACAGCAATATTACTTTATGTGTAATTTCGACATAAGAAAAATCGCTTATGGTGCTCTGCAGTGTTTCTTCCAGTGATTCAATTATTTCTGTGAGATGTTAGGGCTAATTTAACGTTGCTTTATGTTTCAATACTTTTTAAGTTTGGTGATCATTTCACACGCTGATTCAAATTGGGCATTGTTAATATTTTTGTTTGGGGATTAACAAAAATAGAGGTAGTTGTTTGAATAGATCAGATCTTTTTGCCATTTCCAGTGTTATTAAAATGCCATGAACAATTGACCTGCAAAACAGTATTAACCTTTTGTTACACAAATATGTTTATTATAGAATATATATGTTTAGTTTTAATACTAACATTAATACAATCTACGCATAACTGAATTCGAAAAAAAAACGTAACAAATAAAATTATATTGAATATATAGAGAGTTTATTTTCATTTTTGTGCATGTAGCCTTTACTGTTTAAACGATTAAAATTTTATTCTTATCATCATAAATTACAGGTACGAAAATGGTATTCATACAACAATTGTATGTGGAGGTCCAAGATTTGAATAAAATGTATATAGGGGATAAGTCGCATTTAATGTTTTCCTATGAGAATAATTAGTGAAACACTAACTAAAAAAAAACATAATCAAGAATATCTAAAGGCATACAACGTATTTTTTTCCGACAAAGTATAATGAGTTGATTGCAGTAATGATATTTTGAATTCTTTGTAATCAAAGAACATCAATAAATGGTTAATATTCGTAAATTACGACGTAAACTTAACTATTGCACCATAATATACAAGCTCACATCCAACACAGGGCAAACACGGATTAAACAAGATTTGAAAAAAATGTACAACAAATTTAATAATCAAACTTCTAATAGTTTACATCCATTTAACACAAAAACGTACATATCAAACATATAATTATATGCAATCATTTTACAATTAGTTAATTATCAATTTTTATCAAATTAATACAAACAACAAAGAACTTTAGAATCAATTGTACAAACGACATTACAATGAGAAACCGTTATTCAATTTGACAGTGGTATAGGAATGGACAGGACAAGTGTTTACATTGATATGCGCTGTATCGTAACATTTCAAACGCGGTTTATTTGGTATGGGTTCCGATAGTGAATGAAGTGTGAAAGTGTCCATGGAAACTCATGTCACTTTTTAAAGTAATATAAAACGTTACTTCCTCCAAATACATGAACACACACACATATATATATATATATATATATTATGAATCGATTGATAAAATCTCGCTTCTTGATTTAAATATCTCAATCTAAGATATGTAAGCTCTTCTGTCGGCGTAAACATTTCTGATGTATACAGAAGAGCTTACATATCTTAGATTGAGATATTTAAATCAAGAAGCGAGATTTTTTTCATCAATCGATTCATAATGCTTCCCATTCATTGTGCCTTCCCTAAAATATGTCCATAAAGTTGTGAGCAATTCCGTGTTAACACATCCTAATTAGTTGCATTATATAATAAAAAATTTCAGATTTTTGTTTATAGTTTTACTAAATAATGACTTCATCATTGAATAATGCTTGAACAATATGCCAATGCTCATGCATGTTTAATGTTTGTATAACTTTGAACAGCCGGTCAAGAAAGGGAGAAGGGAAATAGATACCAACTTCTAGTATCATTCATATCCGGTCGGGAAAGAGGAACTGTTTGATTTGTTATATCTTTTCTTAATTGATATTCATTACAATTATATTTGTTGTTGAATAAATAGTTCACATAAACCATCACATGCAACTTCCTTTATACGGACATATTTTAAGATATACTTACAATAAGAAATATAGCATTATATAATGTCCTGTGGCTTTAAAAACCAGTTATATTGGTCAAAAACATGTACACAATGAGCAACTATGTCGATACGACACATTTTAGTTTTTGTTACTTTAGATTTGATTTACGAAGTATTAATATAGTTGTCTTGCACTAATAAATAGATATGCATTAATCGTGAGACCATCTCTGAAATAATTTCCTATCTCCTTTGCAGATCACATGGGATGTCTCAATGACATAATTCAGTCTTCGTTCGAATGTGAGATGACATAATGTCCAATAACTAAATTCTGTATTGTCCGACATTCCTACGCGATACAACGGTATCTAAAAAGCTAAAAAGCCAATTTCGGCAAGTAAATTATCGGCAATTGAAAGGGCGTAAAACAGCCATTCAAATACTTCAAATTACTTAATTTTTCAACAAAATTATTTTATAAGCTCAAGTGTCTACACAGTGTTAATATAATATAATGTGTATTGAACTCAATCGTTTGGAACAACTTTATAGAAAATAATAAGTCTGGTGTCTCCACATTTGAATGGGAAATGCCAACCTCCGTACACCAATAAATAAAGAAACAGACAAATGATGATTTTATAATCCGAATTGTGTAATAAGCATAAGGAGGTACGCATGAAACGAGTAAAGTAAACGCATAAATCAACTTTCGGGGAGTAAAACATCTTACTTATATGGGCATCAAATCAACTGCACCAAATACAAACAAGGTTGATAGAGTTTTGTGAGTTAAATTCTTTGCTATATTGTCACAGGTTATGATGTAAGAACCTGAAGCACACGTTTTTCTTAAACACAATTTTGGTGCTTAAACAATTGATATTGAATACAATTGTTCAATTATCTCAGTTCGGTAATATCATATAGTACGTTGTTTTGTTCAAAAGGAACTGGCCAATAAGTAAATGTTGCTTTTCCCCACAATCAATAAGTCTAAAAGTGCCAAAAAATAGCAATTATACTCATGATTGACACACAAATTATTCAACAAATAACATTGTTTGGCACCCTTTTATAGATCCGTTGAAGACGCGATGCGTTACATCTGATGATATTTGTCAAAATAAACAAAAAGTGTTTCCAATGCAAGTACAACGTGTCACAAAATTGTAGAGGTTAATGTTTGATGTCCCGTCCAACGAAAACTGCGACTATGGTGGAACTACGGAATACCGTAATGTCCATTATGGTTACACATTAAAATCCAAAGGGCGAAAATGCGAGAACGCGAGAGTACGATGACGAGAGTGCGAGAATACGATGACGAGAGTGCGAGAATTCGATGACGAGAGTGCGAGAACGCGATGGCGAAAATGCGAGAGTGCGAGAATACGATGATGACAGTGCGACAACGCGATAGTACGATGGCGACAATGCGACAGTCATATCGTACTCTTGTCATCGTATTCTCGGACTCTCATCATCTTATTCTCGCACTCTCGTCATCGTATTCTCGCACTCTCGCATTCTCGCATTCTCGCCATCGCGTTCTCGCACTCTCGTCATCGTATTCTCGCACTCTAGTCATCGTATTATCGCACTCTCGTCAGCGCATTCTCGCACTCTCGCATTGTCGCCCTCTGGATTTTAATGTGTTACCACGATGGCTCTAACGGTATTCCGTATGGAACGCCTGATACAGTGAATAATATGAGCCGCGCTCTGTGAACAGGGGGTTAAATGCATATGCGTAAAGTGTCGTCCCAGGTCAAACTGAGGAAATAGTTATAACGTTTACAGTCATTTATGTTAACGCAGCTTTCCGCTTTGCGCCGTGGTTAGTCAACGCGATTCTTACATAGGAGACATGAGTTCTTTTTCCCGCACCCGGCGCATGTGAGTTCTGTTAGTGACCACCGTAACTGACAGGTGGGGTTTTCTACGAACCTGCCTCCCCCCCCCAAACAAAAATAGATGGAAATTTAACCTACCATTAAAAAAGTCTCAACTTTCATGCGTTTAGTGTATATATACATTAATACCGTAGGAGTGCTGGAATACACTCCGGGTCCTAACAGTAGGCAGCATTAAACAAGGAGGGACTTCACTAACTTAAAAATACAGATAAACTCGCACAGTGTGTTATAAACAAGTAGGCCTTTACAAGTATATGTTCGTATTCGTGCAAGAATTTTGCAAGTGTGATCATTTCACAACTGAATAATTAGTAAAGTGCTACATTGAAAACATAATTCTCACCAGCCATTTATCATGGTACTCTGTGAACGCATGGTCATTTTTATCAAATTAAAGGAGAGCAATTTCCATATTACATCTTTTCATTTTCCGAGAACGGTGGTAGGACATGTGTCGGAAAATACGACCTATTAACATATTAGCAAACATGTTGGCTATCAAAGATGTTTTATCACTGTTTATTACGTTGATATTTGTATTGACGGCATGTCTTTTAGTCATATACCTAAAACAGTTCATGTGTTACGCACTCGACATTAACATCAAGACAATTATTTAATAAAATTAAATATTTATTGTCATACATTTATTATTGAAATCACAACATATCGAAACAGAACGTCACGTTATTCCTTGTATACTATTGTGAGCAGGTGATCGTGAACCATTTACGAATCTTCAACGAATAATACGATTGACAAGATTGTTTTCAAGATCGGACATTACCTGACATGCTCTGATAGGATCACAAAAATAAGTTCACGACTACGGCCAGTATCATAGGAATGTTCTATAATGTGTCCTTGATCGAAAAAAAAGGGAAACATATTTTATTTTCACCGAACAAATATTAAGGTCCAGCTTCACTTCACAAGGGCACCCACGTTTGCTCTAACGAATGTGCGATAACCATGCTGAAGCTGAGAATTACTTATAACAACTACCATAAACTTCTAACACATATGAATAACATGTAGTAAATCATTTGTAAACGAAAGCAAACGAAATAGTTAATATTTTATGGGAAACTTTGACTTTAGGAAATAAAGAGACATGTAATTATTTTGTATATTTGAAGGATGCACTTATTTCTTATATGTGGCGTGTTCTGAGAAAACTGGGCAAAATGCGTGTGCGTAAATTTTCATCCCAGATTAGCCTGTGCAGTCCGCACAGGCTAATCAGGGAATAAAATTTCCGCTTTTATGGAATTTTTTGTTTAAATGGTGTCTCTGCTTAGCAAAAATCATGTTTAGGCGGAAAGTGTCGTCCCGGATTAGCCTGCTCGGACTGCACAGGCTAATCTGGGATGACACTTTACGCACAAGCATTTTTCCCAGTTTTCTCAGAACACGACACATATCATCATAGTGATTTCTTTTTTGATTTTCACCTAATAAAAATGTTGAACTGCTGTAGTTGTGATATTCTGTATTCATTTATAGGATATTATAAGCATATGCCTCTAAATATTGTGGTACTTTTTTCTTTTCAAATTTATGTAGAGTTATATTCCGTTTAAGCATCAAATGATATTTTGTCATAAGGGCTTAAATAAATAACAGGTAGTGTGATTACACTATCTTGTAGAAATAATGCTGGGCATAATTTCGCGATTCTCGAGCCCCTTTAAACAGGTTGCGAAAGCAATTCTTTGCAGTTATCAGTCCAATGCGTTGAAACCAATTTGTTTTCCTTTTCGCGCTTTTGTGCTGTGCGAAATTGTCATCAGGAAAGAACCTCTACCTGATTTTTGGTTTTAATTAAAAACATAAACATTTTAAGTGTAACAAACATCCACCAGCATATATTAAATTATGTTCTTTTAAACAACACGATTATACACATGGACTACTGCTGATGTGCATCCCCTTTGACAGCTGTGATTTACTGACTCATATCATGCAGCTGTTTTTAAAAAAATACGTGTTTTCAAAATGACACTGTCTGAAGAAAGTTGACGGAGCAAACCATCTAAACAGAGATTATATCGCAAACCAGAAAAAAATGATAAATATATGCACAGTGCTAAAACGAGCTTGAAATTAACAAAGTTAGTTACTAATAAGAACGAACGGACGAAAAAACATACAGACACATACATGTGAAGCAGGTAAAAACATTGCAATGTTTTACAGAAATCTTTGCTTAACTTCGGTTATGTTATAAATGTGTGTGGCAGTTATTGAGTGATGGCACGAGATATGAAAGCATTTGTTTAATAATCGTAAGGCAGGTTGCATGCTTAGGTCAGTTTAGATTGCCGTTAAAAACGTCGGTATTGGTCGGTCTTTTGACAATTCTTAGGGTTACTAAAGGTTATTGTTAACGTCATTAACCTTTTCAACATGGAAATACCATTAGTATGCTTTCATTTATACTGTACAATGCACAAGGTGGAAATATTTATTCAAATCATAAAATGATTTCTCCCATGTTTATGTAATGTATTGAAAAACTGATAAGAAATATTGATGTATTTACGTGCGCGTTTCTATGGAATGCAAATCTCATGACGTTTTGATGTTAATACTTGGAACTGAAAATTGTAATAGTAATAAAGACAATTGTTCGATTTTATAATTGAATTGGAACTCATTAATGTATCTTTTTTACAAAATATACATAAATGGATACTTGCATTCTATTAAAATGTGCCATAACCACCTAAATAATACAAATCGTTTAATTATGTACTTTATATAAAATCGGAAGAAAGCAATTTCATGTTAATTTTAACTATTACAACATCAACAATCAACACACACACATAAAAAGTAATTGTCAATGATCACAAGTAATATTTAAGAAGAAAACTCACATTTTCTTACAAACAGACAAATTTACAAACTGTCTTTTAATTTCAAGTACTTTATACTTTATGATGTTTTTACAAGTTGAGCAAATAATGAAAAACGTCTTGAATTGGAGTCACTTATCATGATCGTCACAATAATCGACATCATTTATTCATAATATTTATATAGTATGTTGAAGATGTAACAGCAGACATTGGGTACGATTTAAAAACAAGTATACACGACCTTACAACTTTTATTCAAAACAGAACAACATTTATAGTTAAAAAAAAAACATTTAAAACTTTTCAAAACAAGAAGTACCAGAAAATCAAGGAAATAAGAAGATTTATAGAATTGCAAACACCTTTCTGCTGTTCAGTCCAACATTCATTCACGTTTGAAAGACATGAATACAGTATCCCCACTAAGCCCAACTTATATGTGCAGATGTTTGTTTCTGTTACAAATGCTACTAATTGTGTCGGTATCGTACTTACCTTGACGATATGAATATAATTCAAACATACAGCATTCGATTTATTGGACCATTAAACTATAGTACGTTGATTGTATTCAACTTGTTCGTTCGTTTTGTTTGCAATTTATCTGATGAGCTTTTTCGAGATTCTTTTCATGACAGGCGCACTTTCTCTGAAAATGGATTTAAACAGACTGTCTTTTAACAGGAACACAATATGAAAGGGCTAATGGACATGTTCTAAAAAGTAATATCACAATTGTACTATCCTTTATTTAGACCAGCAGCAATCAAAGCGTTTTAAATGACTGAACACGTGAACTAAATGTCAAAAAGTATGGCGTTATGTGCACAAGAAGATCCATGTAGATAATTTAAACAAGCGTCTATGCACAAAAGTTAAAATTCTACTTAAATGATCTGTCACCATAACAGATGCATTGTCGATATGTGTGAAAATACTTTTAACAAAAGTGGCATTTTTAGACAATCCTAAAAAATAAATAACATGGCTTATACAATGGATGGATTTTCAAGATAAAACCCCAAAACAATTTCGACATCGAAATATCGTACCAAATTGCTCAATAAGTTTGACTTATATCAAACGTTCGTTGACGCTGTTGTACTCATTATCCTCCAAAGCCGCGGTGATCCGTGTGTCAGTTGTGATGGTGGATGATTGCGCAACTTCCGGACTGGTTTATGGTGTCCAAGTAAGCACAAAACGAACTGTTTATAGCAATTCCTAAAGTTTTGACTGAAGATACTGTAAAGGATAGGATTAACTGCAGAATTCACATACGCGATAATCATGGTAAAAACCAGATAGGACCAGTTTTCATAAAAAAAATCTCCGGAGAGACAGTATTCCATACTAGTAACACTTGATGCGGGGAATAACTGAGAAAATAAACGAACACACTAAGTACAAACATCTTGACCAGACCTCGTCTAGCGCGTAGAGCTTCGGACAAGCGCTCAACTGATAAGCCATTGAGGTCTCGAACTTGGACGCGATGATACAGTCGGTCGGTGCCGATAAACAAATGCTTCAATATGCGCGCATACAGAATGATTTGCAAACACATGGGTGTGAAATAGAACAGGACCGATTCAGTGTACATGAACACGTGAAAAACAGTGTCGTGGTTGACTGTAAATCCGGGCATGCAGAAAGGTATGTGGTTGTTCGGGCCGCTGCTGTCGATCGTATTGAAGAGGGCCGTAGGCAAGGCGGCAGCCATGGCAACGGGCCATATGCTACCCATTTCATAATATTTTAATATTTAAATCGGGCAGTAAGGAAGAACCGGCTAATTACAGAGGAATTTCACTGATTAATGTCATGTATAAAAAATTTTCAAGTAGAATTACTGACCGCATAAATGAGTGGGCAGAGAAAAACACCATCATAGAAGAGTCACAATCCGGGTTTAGATCTGGGTACTTGGTTGTAGATAACCTTTTTTGTCTCCAGAGCATGATTCAAAAGTATACGTCTAAACCTGGTGGTCGTTTCTACGTGCTATATGTGGACTTCAAAAAGGCATTTGATTCATTGGTTCATTTCAAACTTTTTTCCAGTTTATATGCCAAAGGTATGAACGGCAAGATCCTAATTGTCTTGCAATCGATGTACGCAAATTTACGCGCACATGTAAAAGTATCCGGAAATATCATTACGCAACCGTTCCGCTGTAACATCGGTACCAGGCAGGGTGATTTAAGCTCACCGATAATATTTTCAATATATATAAATAATTTAGTAAGCTATCTAAGGGAACATTGTAGTCATGGAATATTTATAACCAATGATATACCAGATATTTATTGTTTGATGTACGCTGATGACGTAGCTAATTGCGCGGACACAGCATATAACCTTCAGTTACATTTAAACGCTGTTGCAAAATTTTGCGAAGATACTGGTATGCAGATTAACATGAATAAAACCGAAATTATAGTCTTCCGTAATGGTGGTCCTTTACGCAATTATGAAATGTGGTTTCTAAATGGTCAAAAGGTTAAAGTTGTTTCAGTTTATAAATATATGGGTCTGTTATTTACTCCAAAGCTATCGTGGACAGCTGCTAAATCCAAGTTGGTGGCACAAGCACGCAAAGCATTCTTCTCTATCAAACAGTTTCAAGTTCCCTTTGGTTATTTTACCCATAGTGACATTTTTAAACTTTATGACACTATGGTTGTACCCATACTCACATTTGGGGCTGAAATATGGGGTTATGAATACTGTGATAATATAGAAAGATCACAAATAGAATTTTGCAAATATTTCTTAGGCGTCGGTTCGACGGTTAATAACAGCATGGTCTTAGGGGAGTGTGGTAGATTACCACTTTGTTGTGTGTATTATCTGAAATGCATAAAATACTGGTGTCATTTACTTCATATGCCTAATCATAGATATCCAGTTAATTGTTACAAAATGCTGAAGTCATTAGACGATATTGGAAGGAAAAATTGGGCAACATATGTGAAGGAACTCTTATTTAAATATGGTTTTGGTTTTGTTTGGGTTGCCCAGGACGTAGGCGATATGACTATATTTTTACAATATTTTAAACAGCGTATACAAGACTGTAAAACCCAAGACTGGCACAATGAGATTAATGCATCTCCGCGCTGCGACACTTACAAACTTTTTAAATCACTTTTAACTCCGGAGAAATATTTAACTATAGATGTACCCTTTAAGTCACGTCGCGCATATGCTCGTTTTAGGTGTTCCAATCATAAATTGAACATTGAGCTTGGAAGGCATTTTAACGTACAGCGCGAAAACCGAACATGCTTATTTTGTTTAACAAGATTTGACGTACATGTATTGGAGAACGAATTCCATGCTTTCTTTGAGTGCCCCCAGTACACTGATATAAGAACAAGTTATTTGTATAATTGGTATAACGGCCAAAGAAACGAAACGTCATTTAATAT